>PVJD01016511.1:0-20763 GCA_004026545.1 Mormoops blainvillei
AGGTCTGGCCGAGTGGTCCTGTGGGCCCGTGGGAGCCTCTTCTTTTCCCGGGTGGGCAGTAGCTGCTGCCCCTTCCTTGCGAACGGGACCGCTCGGCGCGCCTTCCCTTTTCAAGCTCGCAGCCCCGTAAGCGGGCAGCCAGGGCCTGTTCTCTCCCTCGGGCTAACGGCACTCGCGGTCTCGCCGCGCTGCACGTAAGGTGAAAAGGCAGCACGTAAGGTGAAAAGGCAGCGCGCTGCAGTCCCGGCCCTGAGACGGCAGCTGAGTCACAAGCACGGTCCCAGCTGACACGCCCGGGGGAGCCAGACCAAGGCCGTAGAGGCCTAGGAGTCCAGTTCTCATCGGTACCGTGTGGGGGTTGGCTGAGGCCATTTGTTTTGGCCTAAATATTCTGTAAGACCTGAGACGGTGCTCTGTTTGGGGAAATTAGCAAGAGTCCAACGGGGCTGCATCTTCAATGAGAAGGAAATAAAACCCAACATTTTAATGCAGCCTCATTTCCCGAGAGTCACCCCTGCACACACACTCGCCTTCTTTGAGATTTATTTGTGGTTTTTCTCATTTGACATCAACCTATTTTCTTGGCACTGTCATCTGCACAGATGTGTCTGGATCTGAACAGAAGTCAGGGCATGTCTTCCCAGGGCTCCCCCACTCTAGGAGGGGAGCCTTGTGCCGCTTCCGCACGGTTTGAGTCCTCAAAGATGCCTAACTGCTCCTAGCGGGACAGAACATCGATCTTAGAACTTCCAAGTTCTTCCAAAGTCATTCAGGCTATGTCAGTATGTCTTCAAAGTAATTTAAATGGGAAATTAACCATGATCAATTATCTTAAGTCAGAAGTTGCATTAGTCATTGGCTTAGATGTCGTATTTCTCTTTTGTGGCTGAGAAAGGGGATCCTAAGTTCTGGAGTTGGCATTGGAGGATAGTTGAGCTCTGCTCACCCTCCCACTTGGTTTCATGTCATAGTGCAGAGGAAGGGCTTTATGCTCGGCTCACTGACTAGAGAACAACTTGAAGTGCTTCAGGACAGCCATCCTAATTAGAAAAATCTGAGGACCTCACGCAGGAATCCTACCTCCTGGAAGATCTAGGTATCTAATGCCGCCACCCACTGGAGCTGTGGATCAACTACTTAAAACACTGTATGGAAAGTTATATACATTTTCCAAAGCATTTTTGCATTTTCGCTCAAAGCTTTCCTTGTTGGATCTAATGGAGAAATTACGATCTCCATTTTATAGGCTGGGATTAAGAGACACAGGTAGAACAGACTCATGTCTGGAGAGACCGTGTTCCTAATTATGATAATGTGTCTCAACAATTTTGCAAAGCGGAGATTATCTCCATTGGATAAAAGATGAAATAGGGTCAGAGAGTTAAACTATTTCGACCTCCATTTCGTGCACACAGAGCCCACCATCTTGTGCCTCTCTAGACGGTGACCGTTCCAAAAGAGGCTTGATAGTGTAGATATTCAGGTGACAGAAACATTTCTACTTTAAAGGAAAATGTTTATTGATTGTAGAGAGAGAGAAATACCAATTTTGTTATTCCACTTTTTAAAAAAAGTTATTGCTATTATTTAACCCTCTCCCTAGGATATGTTTATTGATTTTAAAGACAGAGAAAGGAGAGAGAGAGAAATATGAACCAGTTGTCTTCTGTGTGTGTCCCAACCAGGGATTGAACCCATAACCTAGGTATGTGCCCTGATTGGGAATTGAACTCACAGTTGTATCAGGACAATGCCCTAACCAACTGAGCTACTTGGCCAGGGCTGCATTTCTACTTTCTCTGTGCAATGCAGTCGTCCTTAAGTGTGGGATGATGGCATCTGACTTACAGGATTAAATTTTCAAAAATATAAAATGAGATTAGTTATAAATTTCAACCTAAAATTTATTACTAACTTAATGAATAAGCATTATTTACTTTAACTAACCCCTTTTAAAGAGTTTGTTTTGGAAAACCTTGCGAAATCTAAAAGATTTATAAGGCTTTGATTACAAAAGTTTTGTATAAATGTAGACATGAAAAGTGAAAGGTGTTAAAATGCCTGGGCTCCCCATGAGACCTTAGGCAAATTAATTCACTATGCCTCAATTTCCCCTGGTAATATTGGGAATAATGGTAACAATCTCTTGAAGCTGTCACTTTGATTAAATTAGTTAATCATATATTTAACTACATGTATGATTTTGTACTCAAAATGTTGGTTAGTCTATACAGATAATTACACATAATTTTAAAATACTGCAGCTTAAAATCGTTAGTTAAATCTGTTCATCTAACATGACATTAGTTTCAGATTAAGTTCTGTCCTACAAAATTCTCATTATTCTCAATACTATTAATTCTTATTTCGTGAGTGTAATCATTATAGATTTATACACATGATTCAGTTACTGATGTTGCAGATGAACTTCCACAGACTTGTTTTATTTGTTTGGCTTTTAAAAAAATACCCAAAGAAAAACAGTTATTACAGTAATTACAAATGAAGTGTATTGCTGAAGTTTGTATATGAATTGGTCATTTGGAACTCAGCATACATTTCCTTATAGAAATGACATTGTAAATTGTGCCCAAATTCAAGTCCAGAAAAGTCAATTCAGCTTATAATACATTAAAATGGCAGTGCAGTTTTGCCTCACTATACCGAGCTTGTACTCATAACACTGTTTGTCTAGCAAATGTATATTTTAGGCACTGCGTTACAAGAAACTCATTTTTCTACCCCACAACTATTTTTCCAGTGTGGGGTCTTAAATGTGAACAGATCCTCTTGGCGTCGAAATTGCAGCTGTGTTATCTCACAGAGCCTTTCCTGGCCGGGTGCCCACCCCTTCCCGCTAGACCTTGGGCAGTCCACATGGGGGTGTTGTTTGTCCTGGACACCACCTGCTGGTTGTTCTATCGGTCATCTTCTTGGACTTGGGCCCGCAGAGGGTCATGAGGGTGCCCTGGGCTAGCCCACGGCGCTTGTTCTGCTCTGTGCCATTTACGAGCAGCTGGTATCACATGCCTACATGGCGGGCTGTGGGTGCTCTCCTCAGAATCAGACACGTGGGGAAGGAAGGAGGCGCCATGCCGTGATCCGTAAACAGGTACAGTGAGTGCAGAGACTGTTTCCTTCTGAAACAGCTGGGGTTGGAGCCTACAGGTGAGCCACCTTGGTGTTTTCAGAGGTCGGGCATTCCTATGAGACCATAAGCAGCCCCCCCCACACACACTGTCCCCACCATGTGGATACTCATAGGTGTGTGTATAACTTTTTTTTTTAGGAACCTTTTTACATAAAACAAGGATTATGTTTTTACTGACTTTAGAGAGAGAAAAAGGCGGGGGGGAGACATCACTGTGAGAGAAAAACTGATCAGTTGCCTCCCGTATGCCCCCCAACTGGGGATCAAACCCACAACTCAAGTGTGTGCCCTTACCAAGAACTGAACCTGCAACCTTTTGATCTACTGGACAGTGCTCCAACCAACTTAGCCATCTGGCCAGGGCACATCTAGGATATTTTAATGGAAGAGATCTGTCATTCCAAGAATTTAAAACAAGTCCTTATTGAGATTGACTTCATGTTCCACTAACCAATCTGTTGTCACGAAAACCAGAAGTCCAAGTGAGTACCCAAAATCTTGTCCAACATGTATAACAAAATTAGATTTTTTGCTCCCTTGAGGTTGTCACAAACTCATTTAATGAAAGAATATGTTGCTTTGTTAGAGTCACCCTGATTTCCCAAATGTGGCGTAGATTGTAGTCAATGAAGACTTAAAAATTTAACCAAATTCAGTCCACTTTTTTATTATTACCCCCAGACAGAAAATTTTGGTTGCCGTGATAGAGATGATTGATTGCCTACTGTCACTTCTACTTTCTTGTCATTAGAAACCCACTTTTCTCCAGGTGTTGGGCAGCATTTGCTTAAGAAACATGACCCTGTCACCAGGGAAGGAATATAGTTAGCATAAGCCGTATGGTCATGCCAGGACTCTCTTTGCCAGGACTGGTTATGATGACCACCTGCAGTAACCTATTCTGAGACCGGGCATAAAGCATTTCCAAAACACAGGACACCCTGTCAGAAAGATGGGTCTCTCATAATTTTGTTAAGCCTCCGAACCAACCTTGGACTTCTTCTCATGTCAGAAAATATATCATTATTTTTGAAAGCAACTTCCAGTTGGAAATTCTGCCACTTCACCCACAACCTTCTTGATGCAATTACCAAGTCTGTTCTCTGCTTTTAAAAAAAAAATTATTTTTTGTTAGTCAGCAACTACATTCTCTCCCCCTACACTTTCTTTGAGTTTGGCCTGCTACCTGAGCAAGAGAGCCACTTGAAATCTGTTTGCGTAATGATTTTTTCTTTGTCATGAAAAGTAATTCTGCTTAAATTGGTAATGGGCACCTGAAACCTAAGTTACACAGGGGGAAGCCTGAAGAAAACATAATTTTCTAATGCCTCTCAGTGAACATCTTAAGTCATTATTCTGCCCATTGTGATTTTCCTAAACATAACAAAATTTAAATTTTAATAGCTACAAGTCCAAAATCAAATGGCTTTTGGAGCATCCGTATTTTCTATTTTAACAATGTGATTTATTTATTTAGGTTTGCTTTATCACTTTGAAGATGAAAAATTGAGATTCTGAATAAGAAATCATTTTCTCTGTACCTCACGCGGTATCCTAAAACCTAGATCCCAGCCACCCAGAATGGTGCTTTTAAAAAATGGAGCATTGGACCAGTTCGCACAAATAATTATTTATACATTTTTTGTAGAAATGATCATTCGTGGAAGGAGTAGCAAGGTTGGACTGCATTCAGAAAACTGAGTCCCCAGCTCTGTGGAGAGGAACGATCCCTTCTCTCTCTGCCCTCACCTTGAAGATCAGCGATATTACTTAGAAACCCCAGTAAGGAAGCCAGGGTGAGGTGACCAGCCTCAGAGAGATGTATCTGTGCATGTTACGGCAACAGTGATGGGGACAGACACATGGAGCATGACACCCACTGCTCCTGGTGCCAGGATCACAGAACTCCATCTCTCTCACTAGACTTTTCCCCAAGGGAACGCCCACACAATGGCCCCTGCATATGCTCTGTTGTTGGTAGTGCTCGAACATGGTGGTGTGGGCCTTTCATACAATTTGGGCTTTAAACTGAAAAAAAAAAAAAAGCCCTCAGATATAATCTGTCAGAATTTTAAGACCTCCTCTTTTTTTCTCCCAGATCCCTTCCTTTCACACGTACAACCTACTTGAATTCAATTCGTTGTATGAAAACCACAAAATCGGAGGCTAACGACCTTTCCAAATCATTCCCAAATATTTTCTTTAAGTGACAGCAGATGGCAGCCCTACCATGTTACGTTAGAAACAATTAACCACGAGGCAGAAAGGCTGAGTTTGAGAGAGACATTTAATGGGAAGGTGAGTTAGAGGGTCCAGGGCGCTGAAGTAGAAATATAGATGAAGAATCTCTTCAGTGGTCACTGGAAGAGCAAAATATCTTTAAGTCAATGTAATAATGACAGAATTTGGAAAAAAGAAGGGAATGTTGTTTATCGACTCACCCTAACTCAATTATTTTTTTCTATAATAGACATACTGAGAAGACATTTTTTACCTCCCGTAGTTTTTCCTGACCCATCCATAGAGAAGAGTTACTAAGCACACACTCAGCCCTATTATGGTAGCCGTTTGCCAGGGTTTCCTCTAGACTTTGTGCTTTCTTTATGATCTCTTTTTTGTTTGTGTGAAAAAAATAAACATTTTTCAAAAGTCTTGTTTTCTGGTTTCACATATTCCCACTTTAGCTGGTTTCTAGTCTCCACAATATTTTTTTAAAGTTGTTGAGGTAACCAAGCTCTTTTAAGACTGGCCGGTCTAGCTACCATACTCACCTCATAGTAGCTGATCATGAGTATATTCGGGGCCGTGATGGGTCAGGAATGCCGAGAGATGAACAGTGAGGGGGGGGAAAAACCGGAAAAACAGGGTGGGAAGAAGAAACACAGAGCAGATGGGACGAGCTGTGGGTGGGAAAGGAATGCAAGGTTGGAACCCGAACACCTCCAAGAAGCATTTGCTATCTTGCAGTTTCAGGTCAAGAACTGGGAGTTCGATGGTCTTGTGGAGGACAGCTAATCCCAGGCAGGAGGCCCCTGGACCTTGGTCTCACAGCTGTTCCCTGCAAAGGTCCAGGTTGGACGACTGTAGGCTCACATAGTCCGCTCCAGGGCTCTCCTCGCTACTCCACCGGTCCCACCTGTTTCCCAGGCATAGCCACAAGGCCTCGGCTTATCTGAAAGAAGCTAGTGTAGACCTCGAGTCAGATTATTCCGACTCTTATCAGTAGTTTTAGCTTGTGCCGCCCTGGTTTGGACCAGCATTGACTTGGACTGGTTTGCATTCCTCTACCCTAGTCCTATGAAATCTTACAAAGGAAGTTCCTCTATGACCATCTTCATTCATTCTTTGTTCTGTTCAATCTCCCGTAGGCTAGGAGACAATTAGGAGGAAAGTCAAAAGATGTAGCTAATTTTCGAATGACAGAGAAAAGTGATCTTGGCCACCTTAAAATAAAATTGATTATGTTCCTCTTTACTTCCATTTCCTTATTTCCTTATTTCCATCAATTGCATCATCTCTCTGCCACCCTTCTGGGCAGAATTCCTCAGAATCACCTTTAATTCCACCCTCACTCTCTCACCCTCCAGTCCTGCTTCAAGGAATACCTCATTTAAATGTTTAAAGAGATATTCTGTGTAAAAGTTTATGTCAGTGACTCTTAGTTGTCCCCAGTATTCATTCTTCTCCATTTCTTCCTCTTTTTGTTCCAGAACTCCCGTTCTTGGCTGGGCATGCTACTGCCATTATTAAAAATACATTCCCTACATGTCAGTCCATGAAACCCAGCAGGTGTCTGAGCCCCCGGTTTCCCAGGCACTGCACATCGCTTTACATTTTTATTGCTTATCTTTCTCATGTTCAACTCTCTCCAAAGAGCACACATCCCAAAAGTCTTCATAGACTCGGGAATCCCTAACACAGTGCCCCGCGTGAAAGCTTCCGTAAGTGGTTATTGATCACTCTACAGCTGACTGATTAAAAAAGAAGCAGAACTATGACTGCTCACAGATTTTCTTTCCAGCTGGAAAAATCGAGATTGCAGTGGTAGGTCTTTTAGGATTTTTATAAAAGGAGAAAACTCCAGGGTTCGAGAGTTTTATTTCTAAGGCTGCAGTAACTATGATGACCTCTCAAAACATTTTTTTTTTTTCACTACACCTTAGACTAAACATTCAGTCCATCCAAATTAAGTGGTTTAGGGTGCCTTAATCCACCGTTCCTATTTCTGCTTCCAAACTATTTCACCGTTCCTTGGGGTTCTTCCTGATCCCTAGTTCTCCCATATCCTGCCAGGCCCAGGGTAAGCCTGCCCTGACCACCCTCCTTGGTCACCGCCTCCTCCTGGGAGTGACTTAGTGACTCACCTTGTTAGCGGTTCAATCCCAACACTGTAACGTATGCTGTATTTTTATGTACATTCCTATTTCCTCATCTAAATTCGAAGGCTCTTGGGGACAGAGCGTGTCCTAGTGCCCTTGGATTCTCCCAGGTCAAGCACAGGGCCCGGCCTGGAAGTATTCATTGATGGTTGTCACCTGGAGGACTGTTGCCGTCTCCCTTCTACCAGGACGTGGAAGGGTGAGAAACTGACAGAGGTGGGCTGATTTCGCAGCCTCAGCCCTGGGCGTCTTTGGGCAAAACAAGACCAAATGGTTCTTAACAAGCAATCAGATCTTTGCCAACAGCTCTTTCAGCCGATGGACTGAGTGCGTGCCTTATGGGAAATTCCCCCCGATCAACCTGTCTCAGAATGCACAGAGCTAGTCCGTTATCCACGCGAGCGGTACCCAGACGGGCACTTTTCATCCCACTAGTTTGCTAACCATGTACTTCCAGTTCACTTTCCATCTTGCTTGGAGGTAAATAATGATGGCCTATAGTTCAAGGACCTAGTCACAGAAAGGTCAAGAAATCAAAGCCCTGGGGGCTTGTTTGTGCTTGTCTTCTCCCTTTTACGAAGATGATCTTATATGGCCCCCAAGTGCAGCCCAGGGGACCCGGATGTACCCTTCCCTCCTACGTTCGGCACCGGCTGCTATGCCGGCCTGCTGCCCTTCTGCTTTATCAGGGGAGGACCGGCTTTCCAAAGGCCTTTAAGGAGGTATGTCGGCTCTCGGGAGGAACGCTCAGCCTATTTCACTTCTGAAGTTTATTTTTTAACATTCCTTTCTTTGCTTACAAAATTTTCCTCCCTTTCATCAATGGTACTTGGTAGAAGAATCCCTTACGAGGTGATTTTCTCTTGGCCTCAAACCTACTTCTCTGCTTTGTCATGCCGCCATGGCCACTCTGGAAGCCAGATTTCTGCTTTGCCACAGGACTCCCTGATGGGTTTCTGGTCATGGGTGCTAAAGGGACCCTGGAGAACTGGCAGACGAAGGAGCCCCACCCTCCCTGTTTGCTTGGCCTCAGCATCACCCTGAGGCTCCCCCTTCACCCTGGCGCGGCACTGTTGTTTCCACAGCAGCGTGGGGATCCAGTTTACCATTTTCCCAACACGGGCCAGCCTCATCACGCTCCCTTAGAGAACCACCAGCACCACCCAGGCCTGCCTCCGGGTTCCATCAGGTTAGTAATTTTCACCCCTTCCCTTTGTTCCTACAGCCTGGAGCATGCTTGACTGCTTCTTCTCTGAGTGCTTGCATTCTTTTTTTTTTTCCTCTTTCAGTTCTAGAGTGCTTAATTAACAATGCTTCATTCAATTCACTCTGTTTACATGACTGGCGTCATTTCTGTCCCTTGACTGGACCCTGACTGACACAGATTAGGAGCTTACTTTATGGGTTTGGAGGTAATAGACTATTTTAAATCCATCCTTTAACCCATATTTTTCACCTTTCGAAATGTCCACCAAATGTGTCTGAATGCGTGACATGTTCTAGAAACCATTCGTCTTTCCACCATAACCTATGGGCCAGGCTTGATGCTAACACTTCAAGACAAAAAAATAATCTACAAATTTCCATTTCCAGCAAGTGAGAGTTGATACTGTTTTGTGTTGGCCTGTCTCCGCCTACGCCCCAGGAAGAGGGGTGTATCTAAGTCAGCCCCACTCTTGTGACGCCTCACAAATCAGTGGGAGCAACAGAACTGACTGAAACACTCCTTGCAGCGTTGCTCAGTGTGACTGCAAATGGGTTCTGGGGGCTTCAAGCTCGCTATTCTGAGGTCCCAGGGAGAGGTCTCCCTTGAGAATGTCTGCACTCAGAGGTGGCGCCTGTGGCCATTCCTCATTTGATAGCTACTCCTGTTTCTCTGTCATATTTTTGTCATTATGAAATGGTATTTTTGGCAGAGCTGAAGTTTTTAATTTTAATGAAGTCTAATTTAACATATTTTTCTTCCATGGATTATGCTTTTGGTATTATGTCTAAACAATCATCACCAAGCCCAAAGGTGCTTTCTCCTTATGGTTTCTCTTAGAAATTTATAATATCGTGTTTTATCTTTAGGTCTTGTGATCCATTTTGAGTTGATTTTTGTGACATCTCCTGTACGAAAGATGTAAGGTGTCTGGATTTTTTTTGGGGGGTGGGGTATATGAACGTCCAATTCTTCCAGCAGCGTTTGTGGGAGAGACTATCCTCTCTATTGAATGATCTTTTCTCCTTCTTCAAGATCAGTTCACTGTATTCGTGGTGGGTCCATTTCTGAGCTCTCCGTTCTGTTCTAGGTTCATTCATTTTTCCAACAGTGTTTATTAAGCACCTGCTACAGGGGTGATGAGCATTCTGCTTAGGCACAAAGAGGAAAGACAAAGTCACTGCCCTCAGGTAGTGCTAGCTCCTTATCAAAGCAAGCATTCAACAGTACAGCTTGGTAAGTGCTACACGGATGTACGCTCAAGGCACCAAGAGTTTTCAGAACGCAAACATACACAGCATCCAACCATTTCTTCCCACTTCTATCATGATGGTTTCCATCAAGGCCCAAAGCACTATTATCTTTTACCTGGATGTTTTTTTAAAATCCTCCATTGATTTTAGAAAGAGAGGAAGGGGGAGAAAGAAAGGAGAGAGAAAAACCAACGCGAGAGAGACACATCAGTGGGTTGTTTCCTGCACAAGCCCCGACTGGAGATTGAACCCACCGACTTTTGGCGTGTGGGATGATGCTCCAGCCAACAGCCAGGGCTTACCTGGCTTTTAAAGTCATCTAACTAGTTTCTCTCATTCTGTGCTTGTCCTTCCCTTAATGATGCCATTCCTCTGCTCAGAATCTCCAGCGGACTCCCTTCTACCATAGAATGAAAGTCAAATGTCCTCACAGGTGCCTTCATGAGCCGATCCCATCCGGCTCCTGACTCATCTAGGTTCGCCCCCATCACTCCATTCGGGCCTCTCTGGTCCCTCCAAGGTGCCAGACAGCCTTGTTTCAGGGCTTTACACGTGCTTGGCTCCCTGCCAGGGATAACTTGCCAAGTGATTGCAGGTCCTCCTCCCCGAAATTCCTTTAGGTCACGACCCTCTATACTGTCACCATTCATGACCTGCTCAATATTTTCTTTTAATCTCTCTCTCTCTCGTGAGTTTCTGAGGTCATGGAATTTTGTCTCTCCGTCTCCCCCTTCCTCTGCCGCCTGCTATTTTTCCTTCCTGAGCTGCTGAGGATAATGCTTGGACTATAGCATGAACTCATCAAATATTTATGAAATGAAAGCATGGAAAAGAAACAGGGACCCTTTGGGGGGAATCTTAGTAAACTATCAGTTTCTCAAGGACGGAGGAGCTTATAAAAACCATCACTGGTTCCTAGGGCCCAGGCATGAAATAAATGCTAAATATATGAATAAATACGAAAAACAATGAAATATAAGCTGAATAAATGAAGGAATTAAAAAATGCTCAAATACCCATTTTACAGGTGCAAATACTGAGGTACGAAACCTTAAATGTCTTCCTACAATCGTGCGCCCCTGTACTGGCACACATGACATTCGAAACTGTAGAGATATTGTTTCTTTTTTTTTTCATTTCATCCTTAGAAAACTATAATCACTAAAACAAGATGAATTTCTTGGGTCAACGGGGAGGCTTTATGGGTTAGAATATTTCTCAGTAGGACTTTGAAGGGAGACAGGCTCAATTAAAAGGCAAGGGAAAAGAGTCCCTCCCCCTCCCAACACCATGACTTGGCGGAGATACGTGAATGCAGGAGATGCGTCAGAGGGGCCTGATAGCCGCCCTGACAACTAGTCTGGTGACTTTGGCTTACCAGCTACCAGAGGCTGAGGAAGGAGGGAGCTGAATGGATTTAGCATCCCAGCAAGGACTTTCTTCATTTGCATCAAAAGGCGAAACGCTGGAGGTCAGGAACACCTGAGGTATCTGAGAGGCAGGTGCAATTTGCTCACACCTGGGCTTGTCCCAGGGCGCACCAGCAACTTCCTGTAGAAAGCTGTCCTTAGCAGCATCCTCCTCACAGCACCTCTCTTGGGCCCCAGCCAGAGATCCCCACCCCAGCACAGGTCTTCAAGGAAAATGTGGGACGGGTGAGCTGGCGCTGCCCCTGTGCTCAGCATTCTCCCAGACAGAGGTACGTAGCAGGGGTGGGAAATGTCTGTGTCAATAGCTCGCTGAGTTGAGTTCAAGAGCAAGTGGCCACGGTACTGCTCTAACGGTGCCTCTGATGTTCTCCTTCGCGTTTGTGCAGGCAGCTGGGCATGGTTGTGTCTGGCCTCTCCATCAAATGGCGTTTATAGCTTTTCTTGGTTTGTATGACCTGTTTTACTGAAAACTTACACCATTAGAGAACAAATAATACTGACTTGTGTTTCCAGATTTATATAACTGATTCCATATGGCTCTGACAATTCTATCATATTTTTAGACAGTTACAAAAGATTTTTTTCCTTCATGGAATGTCAGAATAGAAACTTGGAAAGTTGAGGGCTGTCTTATGAGGAATGTAAAGATTAGAAAGTCGAACAACTAACTTCACATGTTTCTTTACCAAAACTGATCTAGGCATATGAGGAGAAAGATTCCTTTTGGGATACCATTGAGTAAAAAATGCTGCTTTTTGTTCAAGACTGTTGTAATTTTTTTTTTTTTTTTTAGTATATTGCCTATCAGTCAATCATACTGTGTTTTAAATATGTTCAGAGTTTTCTCTTTAAATTTGCCATGCTAATCATTATTCAGTGCATTTGATCGAAAGTTTGCTTTTGGAAGCCCTGGCCAGGTAGCTCAGTTGCTTTGAGCATTGTCCTAATACACCAAGGTGGTAGGTTCAATCCCCTGTTAGGGCACATGCAAGAATCAACCAACAAATATATAAATAAGTGGAACAACAAAGCGATGTTTCTCTCTTTCCCTTCCTCTCTCTAAAAATCAATTAAAAAAATTTTAAAGAAAGAAAGTTTGCTTTTAGAAATTTAGAAGCTTGAACTGGATTCCTCATTTAGCAAAGTACAATCAAGAAAGAACAGAACATTTCCCACCCCACCCCCCACACACAATTTACAGTTTCCAGCACTGCTTTCTTTTATTGATTTATTTATTTTTACATTCGATATTATTTTGTGTTAGTTTCAGGCGCACAGCACAGTGTTCAGACACCCATGTCATTTACGAAGTGGTCCTCCACCCAGTATTTCAAGTTCCCTTCTGACCCTGTAAGAAGGGAAACTTTTTAAAATTGATGTGTTGTCTTGTAATTTTATCATTTAATACCTGTTATAAGAGAAAAAAGAGTTTTTCTCTTTAAGAAATACAACATGACACCAAATCTCCTCATCCAACGTTGCCAGGCCACATCAGGAATCCTCTCCTCTTTAAAATCAGTTTCAGATATGGAAAGAGCGGCTTAATTTTCACCATTCAGGGTCTACCTGAGAACGCTGAATTTTTCTTTGCATGTTGGATACGTTTTCTTCTACTCACAAAGAGAAGAAAAATAAGCACGGATCTCTTTTTCCCCCCTCTGAGGGTTCTCCTCTCTCTCTCCCTCCTCCATTCGGCCGAAGGAGCAAAGATAAATGGGGCTGGTTATGAAAGAATCACTTGTTGCAGATAACGGATTAGGGCTTGGACCATGTCAACAGCTGTTCCTTGCCGGCCTCTTAGCAGAGCTCTGATCACGTTAGGTTTTGGGTAATGAATTTATTCTAATACAAACCATATTGAATGACTGAGATTTTATGCCTTCTTATTTCCTTTAAACAGCCTCTGAAGCAAATGCTTATTACTTTGTAATGCAGCCAAACTCTGGCCACCACAGGGGTCCGGCGTTAAGATGGAGGTCCTAGTCCTCTAGATATTTTCTTTGCTTATGCAGAAAATTGGACAGGAAAACGACATTTCTGATTTTATTTTGTGTGTGTTGATTATTCAAGTTTTATTAGGAAAGTGCCGGTAACCTTTTAATCTATTTTCTGCAATAAAGCCTTCCTCCTCTTGCTTTATTTTGCTTAAATTTTAGGTAAACAAAGAGTACCCAGGATTTAGTATGCAGATCCAGTAATAAGTAGCAACCGTGGGGTGGGTGGAGGCTCAGAGAAGGGGGCAGAGGGAGTTTCTCGGGGGAGAGACAGATAGGCCAAGAGCTTGGCACCGAAGCGGCTCAGGCTCTGCATGGGGGTGGGGCTATAGGAGGCCAGGTTCTAAAGGTTACATAAGCCGAATGTTTCGAGCTATGTGGGGGAGCAGAAGAAAGAGAGGAACTTCAGATGAGCACTTACAGGTGAGGTGGAGAGGCGGCCAGAGCTTGAGCAGAGGTGGCAAACTCCAATGCCTGCAGGGCATAGGCAGGTGACCTGATGCAGGGATGCTATTAATAACATTTTACAACCGATGTGGTCCTAACGCTTACCAATCAGAGCAGACGCTGGCTGTAGGGGCGGGGTCCACTGGGCTCCTCTGATACCTGGCATTTCTCCTTTATTTCCTGGGTCTTAGGGAGGTCTGGACAACCCTCAGGGGAGAGCCTGGGACAGCTGGAGAGGCGCGGATACTTTTGGAAGGCGCAGGATAATGCTGACTATTAAACAAGAGAAAGTCCTTTAATAGTGTAACCGGTCATTCGGATGAACTGTACTGGTGGATTACTAGCCCTTCCCACGTGTGTAAGTACAGTGGGCTCTACGAAGAGACAGTAGAGAGTGGTGCAGGCTGCGGCAAGCCTGAGTCTCTGTTTGTTGCAATGCAATGGATGTGATGTTCACTGGAAATCGCTTTTATAAAAAACCATTCTTTGATCCTGTTGAAGTAAAACAAAACACATCAACAGGGTGATCATGGGCATTTGTCAGCACATGAGACTTTATACTCAGGTTCTATTTTAACAGCTAGTGTAACACCGATGTTTCTGTAAGAAACCTCGGCTGTCTTTGACCTTTTTATTCATTCATTTCTCCATTTCATCACTTATTTATTCAACACTCCTGAAGATTATTTTTGTTCTTCATGCTTTGTCACTTATTTCCAAATATCTTCCTTAGGCTATCGGTCGCCATCTCCCCAGTGCACATCACAGAAAATAGCAATTCACAAATTCATTTGCTTTTTTGTGCATTCCTTTAACAATTACTGGTCCACATCCATGCACCAGGCACTGTACTAGGTGCTGACATAGAAAGGCTTAGAAGACTGTCTTTTCTTGTTGCTCTCAAGGAGCTCACTGTCTAACTCCACCCAACTATCCACTGATGAAGTGTTTTTGAGATTCTGGTTGACATCGTCTTCCTCAGCCCTTCAGGACGATGATTGAATGGCCTTCTCTCTTTCGGTTTCCCACCTCCTCCCCTTCTCCTGATGCTACCATAGAGGTCTCCTCAGCATCTCATCTCACTCTAGGGTCTCATTCTTGTTCTGTGTTTCAAAGCTCTTACGGAGCTACCGTGGCAAACCTCATTTCGCCAGTCCTTCCCCATGCTCCTTCCTTCCTTTTGTGGCCTTCCAACCTGCTTGCTTCATGCAAATCCTCTTCCCCCTCCACCCTTGTTCAGTCTCAGATCTCCAACTTCATTGGGAAAACGTACAGCAGCCCAGTTCATCAAGACCAGTGGATTTTTCTGGGCTACGACCGAGATCATACTTCATCTGGGGGAGGCCAGTGCCCTTGGCTGGTACATATGTTAGCAAGTTTCCCAAGGTCTGGATGAACGTGAAACACCACATCCAGTAATGGAAGGGCACTGCTTGACAAAAAGAACCAGTAGACACTTCAGGCTGACTTAGCAGACGGGAATGGGGGAAAGACCAAAAGAGAGAAGGGCAAGTGCACTTTTTTTTTTAAAGGAAAGTTTTCCTTCATCTAAACTACTTTTGTCTACATGAAAGGCTGTGAGTCGTGGCGAGTTTTGAAGGCAGCGCTGTGCAGGTTAGACCCTAGAGGTTGGCCTGGTTCCATTCCTTGGGCTCCATTCAAAGTTCCCTGCTCCTTAGTTTACTCAGTTTAGTGCTCAGGCAGAGAAGATAAAAGGGTGAGGGTTAACCATGAGTGGAAGGGGCTTCCCTGCACCTGCTGCTCGGAGTTGTATCGTCAATTCTATTTCCATGGACCACTGGCCCGGTCCAGCTGCCTTCAGAGTTAGAATGGGAGAGGGGCCATGTCAGCTTCCAGAGATCTGCCTACTTCTTCTATATATATGGAATGTTCTGTGTTGAATTGTGTCCCCCCAGAAAAGATATGTTGAAATCCTAACCCGTGGCACCTCTGAATGTGACTTTACATAGAAATCGGTCTTTACAGAGGTGATTGACTTAAAATGAGGTCATTAGGATTGACCTAATCCATATGACTAGTGTCCTTCTAAAAACAGGAAATTTGGACATACAGACAGATACAGAGGACAGATGATGTGAAGACACACAGGGGAAGACAGCCATATAACTCAAGTGGTGTCTCTAGATGCCAAGAAATTCCAAAGATCACTGGCAAAAGCCAGAAGCTAGAAGAGGCCAGACAGGATTCTTTTTGAGAACTGTCTGAAAGAGTGTGGCCCTGATGACATCTTGACTTTGAACTTCTAGCCTCCCAAGTTGTGAGACAATACATGTGCATTGTTTTAAGTTACCCAGTTTTTGGTGTGGCAGCCCCAGGAAACTAGTGCTCCTTCTTACATTGTCGACATTCCCACAGCAGGCCTGCCCACAGCCCACCACAAGCCATATAAGAAAAGATAAGTTTCTTCTGCTTGTGGTATGGATAGAATCACTGTGTTTTGTGGACACTTTTGCACTCAAAGGCAGTATTTGTCTATAGGCTAACAGTATACAGTACCTTCTCTGTCTTTCTAGAGTGGCACTGTGCAGTAATTCAGTGGCCACTAGTCACATGTAGCTCTTGGATTTCACTTCTATGTGGAATCTAAAAACCAAAATAAATGAACAAGCAGAACAGAAACAGGCTTGTAGATACAGAGAACATTCTGACAGTTGCTAGATGAGAGTGGTTTGGGGGAATGAGTGAAAAAGGGGAGGAATTAAAAAGTACAAATTGGTAATTACAAAATAGTCACGGGGATGTGAAGTACAGCATAGGGAATGGAGTCAATATTCTATGTATGGCATCAGGTGGATACTAAATTTATTGGGGCGATCACTTCGCAAGTTATATCATGTCTAATTACTGGGTTGTACACCTGAAAGCAGTATAATATGTAATGTGAACTGCAATTGAAAAAAAATTATTTGGAAAAATAAATAAATTAGAAAGACCTCAAGGAAAATAAAACCAAGCTTACATTAAATTAATTAGAATTTGTTAAATTAAAAATTCAGTTCCTTAGACATGCTGGCCATATGTTAAGTGCTCAATAGTCACGTGTGGCTGTGGCAGCTACTGTATTGGACAATGCGGATACAGAGCGCGCTCACCAATGCGGAGAGTTCTACTGGACAGCCCTGTTCTGGAGAAGGGGCTCTTCTAGTCAGTTGAATGTTCCGGTCAGCAGAGAGATAACATGACGTATGCCTAAAAAGCAAGTAAATGAAAAAAAAAGAAAGAAATGAAAAGGAAAAAGGAGTCAGTATAGTTGACAGTGAAACTGTACTTTGATAATTCTGAAAGGAGATTATAATTTGGAAATGTTTTAGAGACAGGAGTATAAACGGAGACACCCACTGTACTGACGGAGGGCCATGATGCTGGCAAGTGGAGAGGTGGGTTGACGGAAGGCTAAATAAATCAGTGTTTGCTATCTAAACTGTGGCCCGAATATAAAACCTAACCAAGACGGGGGAACAATTTAGGAACATTTAAAGTCATTAGATTCATTACCTCTGACTTGAGCAAGACAAAATAAACAACCCTCCCAGCCTGACTTGGAACCTATTCTTTCACTGCCTTCTAGGTCAAAGCTAAACCCTCTGAGTTTAAATGTATTACCAATGTTTTCCTTTGTTCGACTATGCGGATTCTCATTTCAATGATGCTTTTGGTGTTTGTTCCACTGCTCCCTGTCCCCTAATTACTCACTGTCTCAGAGCTACAGGATTGCTGGGGGCAGAATAGCCCGCTTTGTCTCTTTGCCTCCCGCCTGGAATTCAGATGAACAGATGGTCCATCCCTCCTGTGTGCTGAGCCCCACCCTTCACGAGAACATCGTCAGCCCAGGAGTGGACCTAGCAGTTTGACCCTTCATTTTATCATAATGGAATTTTTATGTTCTTTCCAAACCTTTGGGTCAGGGTGACATTTCATATGCCCCTCTGACCTCTAGCTGCAATTTTCTTGGTCTGGGCTACAGGGATGCAGGCTAAATTTCTCTTTTTATTGTGGTTAGAGGGTTCACCAAGGAACAATGGCAGGAATGCAACTCTGAATTCTTAAATTATGGATAACTAAATACTACTTTACAGGTAGAGGGGACTCCACAAATATTGTTAACTGTCTGGTTGAATTAAAGAAATTAACACTCTTCTCTAAAAAAATCATTTGGTCTGTATCTACAAGATACGTAGTGCTCAAATTTGAAAGACATCGCCAGAGAAGGACTTTGCCCCAACTCCTAAGGGAGAAAAGTCACTATATTCGGCTTCACTGATAACAGTGATTTGGACATTTATTTCTTTTTCTCCACCAGAAAAATGTGCTGGTTATGTTGCCAAGAGCTACAGAACTGGCTGGGCTCTAATGAAGGCTTATTAGGGTGGTATGATGGAGAGGCTCTCCTGGCAAAACAAGCTAATTGTCTGCTGGCGCCCTGTGTGCCTGAGGAAGACAGCCGGCCTGTGGGCTGCTTACCTTCCTCAGGCCAGCCGTCGGGTTTCGTAATCGAGTATTATATCAGCCAAGAGGAAGGATGACTAGATGAAATGAGAGAGAGCTTTACTGGGAGAACATTTTTTTTATGTGGAGAGTAGAGAGGTTCGAGCACATTTTCACGCCGCCCCTCACCCTGGGCTTCCTACCCCTCCCTGAGTATGGAAGTTACAGGGTATTTCTCATACTAAGAAATTCGACAAACAAAAATCCAGACAAAAAGACCCAGAACATCTTTTAGAAAATGGCTATCAATTGAAAACAACTTTCTAAATCACCCAAGTGTATGTGTGTGTATGCACACACATATGTAACATATATGAAGGATTTCTTTGAATAATGAGATTTGGCACAAATCTCTATTCTGGTTTTGTGCAAATGTATAACTTTTTTCTTTTCCACTTAGCTTCCGGACGATTCATTCATGCTGGTTAACGATGGGCTGCTTTTTCTCTTCTCTCAGGGTCCTTATTACAAGGCATAGACTGGCAGTTCTTGGTTTCTGCTCCTAAATTTGTAGCTCCAGCCTGGACCTCCTTCTTGGACTCCAGATCTATACACCCAGTCATCTCTGTGGCAGCTTTTCCACTTACTCCCGCGCATATCTCACAGCTCACAGTGTCCAAAGCTGTCCTTCGCCCCAAAACCTGTGCCACCTAAAGTCTTCCCATGTCAGTTTTTTAGTAATTCCAAAACTTCTCCTACTTGGGCCAAAAACCTTGGATTCAATCTTAACTCCTTTTTCCCACGTCCTAGAAAATTCTCTTTTCAGATGTCTTCAGAATCGGACTGTTTTTCACCTACTCCTCTGCCACTGTTCTCCTCTGTGAATGACCTTCCACCTTGGAACACTGTCCCAGGGACAATCTCATTTCGAGGCTTTACGTGACCCAGTATTAGGTGCTACTAAAATTCAGACCTTCACCCGGATGTAAAGTGCTCCCTGTCCCCACTTTCTTTTTCCTTTTTTAAAATCCTAACTCAAGGATATATTTATTGATTTGAGAGAGAAAGGAGTGGAGAGAGAGAGAGAGAGAGAGAGAGAGAGAGAGAGAGAGAGAATGAGAGAGAAAGAGAAACATCGATGTGAGAGAGAAGCATCAATCGGTTGCCTCCCGCACGTGCCACTAATGGGGATGGAACCGGCAACTTAGATATGTGCTCTGACCAGGGATCGAACCCTCAGCCTTTCGGTGTATGGGACGACGCTCCAACCCACGGAGCCACCTGGCCAGGGCTTGTCTCCACTTTCTGAATCCGGCACTTGGGAGGGAGGATGGATGCTTCTGTCCATATCCCCACCTCGTTCTGCTTTTCCAGGCTCTGCTCACTACCTCAGGCTTCCGATGCCTTCCGAATTGGGAAGAAGTTAAGAAAACACACAACGTTCAGAGACTGGTGTGTTTACGGTCTTCCCTTATTGTTCATGCAACCAGATATAGGCCTTTCCCTGGGGATCCACGGTGCGGTTCCCAGGACACTGCCCCATGGGAACCCCCAGGGGCCCGTCCTATGAGGTGGGGAGGACTGCCCACACAGCGGCGCAGACTCTCAGCCCCTGGCACGGGGCCTCCAGCCCACAGGACTCTCTGGTAGACCCCCTGAGCGAGGTCTCTTTGAAGCCAGCTCCAGCCTGCTTCCCACGAGGCCCACGTGTGGCGATCGGGAACACCTCCTACGTCCTTGCCTGTGTGGAAGTGCAGCTCACTTCCCGTGGATGCTGCTCCATGGCCTGGCTCAGCCCTGACCTCTTGCCCTTAGATATTTCAGCTGAGTCAGACACCAGTCCACTGAGCAGTCGCTGGGAGCCCCACGCTGGAGCTCGAAGTGTGGGCATAAGACACCCCTCTTCTTCCTTTTGTGAAAGAGACAGGGCAAGGGAGTGGGTACAGAGCATAATGACAGCTTTTCTGGGGAAATTGTTGTATCCCCAGGGTTGGTGACAGATGAGGGATTGACAAATGGGTGTCTGGGTCCCTTCCTTGCAAGTCCTGTGGGATCTATTATTTTGTTGTCAACCTACAGGGAGGACAAACAGGTAGAATGAGCCATAGCGGAGCACGTTCCATAACTTTAAAGTAATAAGGAATAAGTCGGGCTTGTCAGGATGGCCCCCAATTTCCCCTTGCCCCACCTGCTTCCTCCTTCTGGGCTTGGAGCTTTCATGTGCCCAGTTGCCCCCTTGTGTCAGGTCTCCACCTGGACATAGCTTCCCACAGAGCTACATGGCTTTGCCGGCCCAGCCTAAAACAGCCCCCATCACACTCCCTCAGCTCCCGCTTCCTTTCCTTCATATATTATGACGGCTTATCACCACATACATGAATCGATGTGATTAGTTTCTGTCTCCTACCCCAGGCTGTTAGCTCCAGGACTGTGACTCAGTTGCCTTGGTTCGCGGCAGC
>PVJD01016512.1:0-20715 GCA_004026545.1 Mormoops blainvillei
GGCTGTTGCTCCGAAACCCTAGGGGGCCCCACGAGGACATGGACTCGGGCACGCCTGCCAGCAGCACCAGAGCACTCAGCCCCACCACAGGCGTTCGGTTGGCCTCTCAGGTGCGGGTCGCCAGGGCCTGGCCGCACACTCAGGCCTCAGAAGCCGCCCCCCCACCCCAAGTCCTCCTCCTTCCCCTCAGCTGAGGTTTTCCGTTCCGAAGACTCCTGTGGAACAGTCGCCCCATCTCCAAGGCCCCCTCTCCCGGGTCCCTGAGAGTGACCCGTGGCCAGCCACCGCCGCCCCTCCCCCCACCGTGGCACGCCATGGCCACCCCGCCCCGGCCGGCCCCGAGGATACTTCCACTCCACGATGCTGATGCAGGCCTTCCTGAGCGGGTTCTCGAGGGTCAGGCAGAGCAGGGCCCGCGGGGGCCTCGGCAGAACCTCGGGGGCGGGCTTCTTGGGCTGCTTCTTCCTCAGGCCCTCGTCCTGGGGGGAGGGCGGCTCCATGTCCCCGGCAGCCCTGATTCCGCCTGCTCCCCAGCCCGCGGCCCTCTCCTCCCTGCGTCCCCTGTGCCCTCGCCCTGGGGACTGGCCGCTGAGTCGGCAGGGCCAGCGGGGGTGGGGCT
Source organism: Mormoops blainvillei (assembly GCA_004026545.1). Lineage (NCBI taxonomy): Eukaryota > Metazoa > Chordata > Mammalia > Chiroptera > Mormoopidae > Mormoops > Mormoops blainvillei. Next base: position 620 of record PVJD01016512.1, read on the forward strand.
GGAGGATTACTGTCCCTGCGCCGCCGGAGTAAAATTAGCCCCTCAGGCCGGGCAGCTGTCGTTCCTTCCCAGCCCAGGGAGTGACATCCCAAAATGTCTGCGAGAGGGTGGGGGTGGGGCGGGGCTAGGCGCGGGGGCTTGGGGTGAGCAGAGGGAGATGCGAGGGAGGTTCGAGGCTGGGCAAGACCCTCGCTATGGACCCCCGACTACAGACCGGCTCCCTTATGCCAAGATTAGCTCCGCCGCCCCCAGCCCCACCACACTGCCCAGAGAAGGTTCTGGGTGACCCGCTCCATGCGACCCACGGCCCCGCCCCACCAGCACATGCAGCTAGCAGGCCAGGACCCCTCGCCACCCTCAGCCCCCCACCCCCGCCAGGGACGCGAAGCCCTGCACACAGGGTGGAAGGCTTCCACGGCAACCTGAGGTGTGCATCCCCAGGCCCGGCCCCTGCCGCACATTGGGGTGACTGTCTGCTTTGTGTCCCCTCCCCCCAAGGGTGTGAGGGTTGAGCGCTTTCTCTCCGGGACTCTGGCTGCACTGAGCCTGGAGGGCATGGGCCCAGCTCATTGTAAGTGGAGGTCAAGCACCCCACACGCCTTGCAGCCGGGACGGAGTGGGGATGCGAAAGAGACACGGGGGTGTGTCAGGGCAGACCCTGGTCCGGGAATCACAAGCTCAACGCATATTTTATTTCGTCCTTTGGTGCAAACGGTGCTAGTATACCCATTCGGTTCCACTGCCCACAGAGGCGGGCAGCTGAGGGGAACCAGTCCTCACCCAACCAGGTGGGCAGAGGGGGGGTGAGGAAAGAGGAAAAGGCCACACGGGGAGTGGGGGGCGGTCGATCGCCCTCGGTCAAGGAGGCCGGAGAGCACCACCGCGGGCTACAGAACGGGGTTGCAAACAAGCTCCCAAAGAGGACGCTGGTATTTGACGCCATCTCCTGGCGAGTCGGGTGGGGCGCATGCGAACCAAAGCGCGCCTCGCCTGCCGGGGACTCGCAGGCCCCGGGCTGCGCCTGCGGCCCGGAGGACAGCACCGTGGCCGGCCGTGCACAACCGGGAGCTGGGCCCCCGTTTTCCCCAGCATGGGGCTGAAGAGGAACTGGAGTCAGACCCCGGGGTGACCGTCCTGGGCAGCTCTCCTGCGGCCTGTCGGACGGCGGGGCGAGCACCGGAGCTTCCCGAGGCCAGCGCCCCGCTGCGCCCACCGGCTTCTCGGTTCGTGTTGGCCCCTCCCACCCCTGCCCTGCACCTCGGTCCAGCTGGCGAGGAGGAGGCTGGCCTGGGTGGGGGGGGGGAGGTGGCGGGAAGGAGGAGTCGCTGACAGGGAGCGCATGCCCCTCGAAGCCCCACCGTGACCCCTCATTCCCGGCGCCTTCGGCAGCGGGGCGGCCCTGCGAACCCCGATCACTGACTGGATTCCTCGGACTCCAAGCCTGGTGAGGAGGGGAAGCGAGGGCCCTCGGGCGGCGGGGCGTCGCTGGGGCGCTCGGGCCGGGGACCGTCGGGCGCGGCGCGCAGCAGTTCCTGCAGGTGCCGGATGTAGCGGATGGCGGCGCGCAGCGTCTCCACTTTGCTCAAGCGCCGCTCCGCTAGCGCGCCGGGCAGGTGGCCGCGGAGGCGCGCGTAGCCCTCATTGACGCAGCGCACGCGGTGCCGCTCGCGCTCGTTGCGCTTGTGGATGAAGGCGGGCTCGAACGGGCAGTCGTAGCCCCCAAGGGTGCCGGGCCCGGGCGCGCAGGGGAACAGACCGGCGTAGGCGGCGGCGGGGCCGGGGAACAGCAGGAAGGGCACGGAGCCCTGGGGCTCCACGGGCAGGGGCGCCGGCCGAGGAGGGGGCGCGGTCCCCAGCTGCATGCCGCCGGGGGGCGCCGCGGGCCCGTGGTCCATCAGCGCCCGGCAAAAGTGACCGTTCATGGTGCTGCGGGGGGCCGCACCCACAGCCAGGCCCTCCCTGAATCGCCCCTGCTCGGGGTCTGTGCGTCCCCACCACGGGGACGAGTCACATCGCCAGCAGCAGCTCTGGGGTTCCAGGACTGGTTAGGGTTTCTCTTCGCTCCCTGGGTTGACTTCCGCCGTCCCCCTAACGGGCGCCATCGCTGTGGACTCGGGTGGCACAGGGCAGAGGCTCAGAGCGCACAGGCTCGAGTCCATCCCAGCGCCGCAGGACTCGGGGCCCTCGCTCTCCTCCGCGGCCCATGGGCACCCGCCTCGCCGGCAGTCCCGCACAGCGCTGGGGCCTGATTCCTCGCGGCGGCCTTGGAGACCCCAGGCCCCTGGGGAGACTGGGGGTGCGGCAGGAGCTGACTGCTGCTGTTAGGGCCGCGCCAGCTCCGCAGAGGGTCCCGGGAACCGTCCTAAAGAAGAGGAGCGGACAGAGATCAGTTAGGAAAGGCCCGCAGTGACGCGGCCCGGCATCTCCCTGCCCTCAAACGGGGCTTTGGAATGGGCAGCAGGGCGCCTGCTGGAGACGCGGGGCGCAGAGCGGAGCTCCAGCCCCGTGGTCAGCCTCCCTCTTGGACACCTGAGCCCCGTTCCTCAGGGGCAGGGAACAACACCCCTCACAGGAGGGTGATAGTTCATGAGAACAGAACGAGAGAAGATGCGCCCCGAACGCCTCTGGGGCTCGGCTTCCGACACGTGCCGACGCTGTCATGTCTTCTAGGGTGGAGACGAGTCTTATCGCTGATGCCTTCCAGGGCCTTCCATTCGAGAGCTCAAAGACCATAGAAGTTCAGTGGCAACTGCGGCCGGCCGCGGGGTCCCCCTCATTACTGAAGGACATGTTTCTTCGGACATGCGGTTGGGACTTTGACAGCCCTTTCTGTGCCCCGCACACCCCGTGCAGCCCCTCACACTGGCAGTCCCGGGGGCTCCTTTGTAGCAGTGCCTGGAAGTGTCTGCCCTTGGGCGGCCGTGTGCAGAGCCAGGCCCAGCTCCGGGCTCGTGGAGACGCTGCAGACAGTGGTTGAAGAGCCCAGAAAATTAGGCAGAACGGTGAGCTCATAGCCCACATTTCACCCTGCCTCGCCCAGGCTCCAGGAAACGGGGTGTTTAGGAAAGCTTGGCCGGTGTTGAATGTAACCGCCACCCCCCCCATCACTGCTGCACCCCTGGGAAACTGACAAGGAGCCCCTTTGTCTGTGCCCAGGAAAACTCAGTAGCGGGCCTCCCCCCACCGCCAAAGACCCGCAGAACCCAGGCAGGACCCGGTCCATCCTCTGGACTGGAAAGGGCCGATGGAAAACAGCGCCACCGCGCGCCCGCAAGAAGCGATGGCAGCCGCAGGTGCGGGGAATCCCAGCTCTAGCCCTCCCGTAGGCGGATGTTTCCGCCCGGCGATACGCCGGCCCTTGGGGACAGTGGGCGCCCCTTTGGGAAAATTCAGGCGGCACCTAATGGGAGCGGGTTATTGGTATCTGGGATCGTCAGCGAGGCAGGGGCAGCCTTGGGAAGGGCCCCGAGGGGCTCTGAGGGCCTGGGGACGTAGCTGCATAAGACCCCAGACGCGGGGCACCTGCACAGCCCTGGGCACTGCACTCACAGCCGCGCCCAGCTGCTGCTCACGGACACACCTGTCCTGGAGGAAGTCTAGAGGAATATCCCACCCACGCGGCTGTGGTTTTCGTTTCTCGGGACCCGCTGGGGGCTGGGCTCCAGGGGGATAGGCTTGGAGCTGTCCCAGTTTGGCCAAGAGCAAAGGGCAAGTTAGTACAGTGCCGGCCACGCCCCTGTGCTTTCCGACCTGCCGGGGTCTCGTCGCAGCGTCTCAGCGTCTCAGCCACGGACAGTGCCCCCTCCTAACAGACAAGGGGACGGAGACTCAGAGAGGTCGTCGTTTGCCCAGGGTAGCACAGCTGCTACCCGTCAGGGTCGGGAGTCACCTCCCGTCACCTGGGCTCCTGCTTACACACCAGAGAGGGGAGAGCTAGACTGTCCTTCAGAAAGGGACCCGAGGGGCCGCCGAGAGCTGCGAATCTGCCTTCCAGGGCCAGAGGGCACAGGTAGCCTGCAAATCAGACTTCCTCTTCATCAGGCACGACCCTAAATGCCACACGTGCGTGTGCTCACGTACACGCACAGCTGTGTGAGCCTCACTGCTGGGCAGGTACTAGCACCCCCCCCCCCCCGCCCCATCTCACAGACAGGAAAGCGGAAGCACAGAGATGCGCAGCGAGCTTCCCAAGGTCACACAGCCAGTAAGCGGTGAACCTGGGCTTCAGGAGAAACCGGGATACACCCTGGGGCCAGCTGGGCGTCATCATACTCTCCAGGGCCAGCCTCCCTTCACAGCCGAGAGAACGAGTGACACTAGATGCAGGGGGGAGAAGGACCAGTCCCCGTGTTGCTCGCTTCCTCGTCCGGAAGCACTGTTCTCGTAGGTTTTGTGGGAAAAACCTTTGGGGTTCCAGGACAGCAGGACTGTGAGGCGTCCTGGCATCCCAGACCCAGAGGCTCTGCAGGTGGGAAGGAATGCCCTTTCTACCGGGCTTCGGGGACACGGCACCTCCTTGGAGTGAACTAATGCTGCTTAGTCCTTATGACATGTCACACACTGGATGTCCCGATGAGGAAGTGTCTTCAGTCCCACTTCACCGGGAGAACGCTGGGGCCACAAGACCTCCATCTGTGGCCATTTGGCCCTGGCTTCTCATGTACCTGCCCGAAGACCTTCTCCTGGTGACTGAGGTCCTTGGGGGTCCCTGTGCACACAGTCTGTCACTGGAGTGTCCCATCCATTTCTCATTCATGCAGTCTCCCACGTTTTAGAGGGAACAGATGTTTTCTGCATCTTGTTGAAACTTAGCTGATGACCAGGGACTCTGGGGCCAGTGGAATGAGCTTCGGACCCTGGCTTTGCCCCCGCACAGCTGCAGGACCGTGAGCAAGCCTGTCTTCTGCCCTGTGCGTGGAAAGAGCGTCCACCCTTTCTTCCTACAACACTGCGCCGCTCAGGGAGACCGCGTCTGAAAACGCCTGTGCCTGGCACGGGCCGGTGCTCAGGGACCGTCGCTGGGGCTGACATGGGGGCCACGGGTCCCCCAGCTCTCTCTGGTCCCACACAAATTCTCTGAGTGCACACAGCCAGATCCCTCTCAGTCCGGGCTCACTTTACAAGGAGAGTACCGTTACCACAGCCACTTAATCCCCTCGAGGGGACTTTCTGTCCCCATGTCACAGATGGGGAAACTGAGGTTCAGAGGGCTTCCCTGAGCGTAAGTCAGATCACCCCTCTCGTAAACAGCAGGGTTTGAAAAACAACAAGAAAGCTCGAGCAAACCTTCCTCTGGTCTGGACACCTGCCTGAGCTCATGTGACTCCCACGAAAAGGCTCCGGGGCAGACGCTACTGCTGACCCGGCACTAGGGGACAGGACGGAGACCCAGACGAAGGCCTGAGGTCACCCAGTGGCTCAGTGACGCAGCTGGGACCTGACCCCGGCGGCCCCATGCATCTCAAGTCGTTTCTCATGGCCACAGGCAGCTCAGCGCTCCCTGGCCCCCGACCTCCGCGTCTCATCTCTCTTCCAGGGAAGCCTCCAGCTGACGTCCACCCGGGAAAGCCATGCTTTGTCTCTGGGTGCAGCAGGCATCAGGCCCCCCCCAGTGCCAGCAGGCAGGCCCGCAGGAAGGGCCCTCGCAGCCCGGCGCACCGCCTCCCCGCCGCCAGCAAGAGGCTGGCCTGGGTTTCTGCCTTTGGGGAGGAAAGCGGTGGGTGACTAAGCTCCCCCAGTAAATGTGTGCCTGGCCTCGCGTCCCCCAGCCGCCACCTGGGCACGGTTACCTCCTGGGCTGGATCTTCTGGCACAGCGACCCGCAGCTCGTGGGCCTCCGGGCGGGGGACGGCTGGGCCTCCGTGCTGTCCTCCTGTCCTGGCGCCTCGCAGCCTCTGCCCGGCTTCCCACCACAGCACCAGGAACCAGGTACGTTTCACCTGATGGAGCTTCAAACGGCGACACACCCAGAAGGGGAGGGAGGAGGGCCGAGGGGGATGGGCTGGAGGAGGAGAGAGGGCCACTCCTGGCCTCCTGTGATTGGCCACCCGAGCCCCTGCGAGGGCAGGTGGAGAGGCTGTGCCCCAGGGTGCTGCAGGCAGTGTGCCCCGGGCGCACGGCCCACCTGCAGTTGGACCTGCGCGTGAGTGTGCAGAGCAGGAAGACACGGGGTCTCCTGCTGGGGCATCCTGTGGTCGGGGAGCACACCTCTCTCTGAGTTTGGGTGTTGGGGGTGTCAGGTGACCCCTGGGCAGCCCCAGGCAGAACCGGGGATGGGAGCTGCTGTGTACGGATCCACTTGGCGTCGGGCCCGAGCAGAGCGCAGACCCCCGCTCAGCGCTCCTCACCCCCCACAACCCCTGGGGAGCCTGAGACTGATCAGCTCCCGGGCGCCACTCAGTGGGGACCTGAACCAGCCCAGTGGCACCAGGTCCCTCCAAAGTCCCAGCCACAGCCCAAGGGCACTCACTGTGGTGCCGACTTTCCTTTACGTCCACTCACCCCCTTCACTTGTCCTTCACGTGAACGTCCGCGGAACCTTGAAGCTGATGTGCTACCGGTTTTTCCCGAACACTTATTAAAACAATCACACAACCACCAGGATGAACAGCACTTGTGTGGGCGCCACATGAAACGCCTGCCACTCCAGGGTGGGGACCAGGGCTCCCGCCTCATGGCAGGAACCCTACGCCCTGTGCCCGTTCTGGTCAGAGGAGCCCAGCGTCCTCAGGGTCAGCCTGCTTGCGGCCTTGGCTCCCAGTCAGCTCCACGCCTGGGGACACCCGGGGCCTGGGGAGCCACCACATCGTCACCCCAGGAGGTTCTAAGTGGAGCTTCAACAAGGCTGGTTTAGTTGCGGGTCTGGGTTTTTTGGCCACAGAGGAGGAGGCCCCTGTGACCCCTCAGAGGCTGGATCGGGGGGTCCCGCTGCAACCGGCAATCGGGACGACGCCACCAGGCACACGGAGAGTGTCCCTTACATGGGAGGCTTGTCCTCAGCTCTGCACGCATTCCCTGGCTGCCCTGACCACCGCCCGGGCACGAGGCTGACACCCCACCCCCAGCAACGAAGCCGAGGTGGGGGACGTTCACAGAGGGACTCGGTGGCCCCGCTGGTGAGTGGCAGTCGGCTCTGCACCCAGGCTGCTGGGGAGCATGGGTCTCGACTGTGCCACTCGCTTTACTAAACAGGGGCCATTGGGGCCTGGCCGCCCACTACGGTCACCATCCTCTGATGAGCGCTTGTTACAGGTGAGGCCCTGGGCCGCAGCGCTCTCGGACGGGCCCGGGGGCTGCCGGGGTTGGCGCAGGGCCAGGGGTGAGGAGCCAGGTCCTTCCCAGCCTTCTGGGTGCACTGCCGGCCCCCTCTCGCCCTGGCAGCTCCTGGGGCCCCTGGGAGCTGCCTGAGAATGGGCAGCAGAGTCCAGACATGGGCACCTGTCGCCCAGCCCTTCAGCTACGTCCTCAGGCTCTGCCCCCTCAACCCCAGACAGGATGGCGAGCTGAGCCTCCCATCACCCCCTGCATGGGCTTGCAGGGCCCCCCCAGCCGTCACTTCTACCCAGTGGTTCTGGGGCCACTGGCCAGGGGGCAGCAGGTCACGGCCTCAGCCATGCCCTCAAGCCTCGGGAGATGGGAGCCTTCGACGGCCCTGTAGGAGGCAGGTGACATGACCTCTGGTAGCCCCTGAGAAATGATGAGGACGTGGGTGGGGACCGTGGTGCTAGGGCTGCGGGGGCTACTGCTGGGACTCTGAGTGAGTGGACATGGGGACGGCAGACAAGGGCGGGGCCTATAGGCTTCGGTTGGAATAACTTGAAGGTACCCTGGTGCAGACAGAGGGAGCCAATCGCAGATGAGCCGAGGCCTGGGCACTCATTTTGACGGGCTCCATGGCACCCTGGCGCCAGGATGGAGGGCGGAGTCCACCTGAGAGCCAGGTGGACAGGCCTGGAGCCCCGGAGCCGGGTCTGGGCCAGAGACGGAGACTCTAGCACTAACGCCGGGAAGCCAGGAAGGGGATGCTGAGGCTGAGGTGGAGCCCAGGGGCTGGGAGGGGAGAAGGGAAGGCGCGCCCGGAGCGCAGGGAGCACCAGAGGCCGGGGCCCGGAGGCCAAGTACAGCAGCTCACGAAGGGGGGCCTGTGGCGCCCCCTGCAGTTGAGGGAGGGGGCAGAGGTGAGAGTGGGAATGTCCCCGCAAACCTTGCTGCAGTGGGTTCGGGCTGGAGGCCTCAGGCGGTGGGTGGGGGAGGGGCAAGGAGCCAGTGGGGACGCTCCAAGGGCCCGAGGCAGGCGCGGAGCCCGGGGAAGGCTCTTTGTAGGTAGGAGGCTCGTGCTCCTTCGCAGGCGGAGGAGGACAGGGGACGGGTGACGCCGAAGTGGCAGTGGGAGGCCTGGAGAAGGGACAGGGGCTGGGGGGCTGACTCGGAATGGGGGGACATGCTGCCCCTGGGGCCGTGTGTAGGAGATCAGGGCCTGCAGGAAGACACGCTTGCAGGGGGTGGTAGAGACGGGTCCCTGGAGAAGCTGAGCTCACACCAGCTGGTGCGTGGTGGTTTCTAGGGGACAGGGAGTGCAGGAGGGCCGCTCAGTGACCCGTAGAGAGTGACCCTCAGGAAGAGGGTTCCTGGCCCCGTGAAGGGGGTGGGTTGGCAGCCATGGACCCGCAGAGGCCTAGCTGGGTCCCTTGTCCGCAGGGCTGAGCTGCCTCTTGAGGTGAGAGCACCCTCATGGACAGAAGCTTCCAGAGCGTGGCCCCAGAAGATGTTCATTATGCAGGGCCCACGAGGGTGATGTCTCCAGTGCTGACTCCTCAGGCCCAAACTCACTCACAGCTGTGGCACGGAGACCCCCTTGTTGGCTGAGTGCACCAGCTCAGGGTCCCACAGTCAACTCTGTCCCCTTTCAGCCATCGTGTCCCTTGCTGGCTCCCAGGGCCAGCCCTAGTCTCTGCTCCTCCTGGAAGCCGGGCCGGCAGGCCGCCCCCACCCCCTCAGCACTCAAACATGACTCTGCAGACTAGAACCCCTGCCTCGGTGAACACCCAGCCCGGAGCCACACATGAGGTCCCCGGTGCCAGCTCCTTGGGTGGCCTACAGACAGACACTCAGGTCCCTCAAATGCCCTGCTTCTGCCTGGGCCCCAGACACCCCACGACACTTCCTGGGCTGGAGCGGGGTGACCAGCACAGGCTCCCAACAGCCCCGGGAAGCTCTCATACTCCCTTCCTGCTTCCTGCGGCCCCGCCCCTGGTGCCCGGGGATTCACATTGGCTGTTTCTGAGAGACCCTATGCTGTGGGGCCCGCTCCCGGCCTCAGGGGACCGCCCGCAAAGGTGAAAGGGAAACAGGCTCTCGGGGTAACTCCAGGGGCCGCCCGTCCCGTGCTTGCTGGAGAGGACGGACGAGGACGGACTGAGAGCAGCAGCCTCTGGCCGCAGGGGAGTGTCGCCCGCAGGTGAGCAGGACGGCACAGGCACTGCCTCTGCCATGTGGCACTTACCAGGTCACCAGTGAAACGCTTCATTCTCAGAACCTCTTGAAATCCACAGTGTGAGAGAAATGAGACAATTTAATGATGGTTTCCTTGACTACAGGCAGTGAAGGACACGCGTCCTCTCCACACACTTGTACGATGGGACTCGGGAAGGAGTGGGGACCCGAGGGCAGGCACTGTGGCGCTCAGAACCTCTCATGTCCCATGGTGCCACCACCATCTGGCTCAGTGATGCAGGCACGGGAGGTGGGGCCTCCTGGCATCCTGACGTGGGGTGAGGGCCCAGGCAGCTGTCCACAAGGGCATGGCCCTGCCCGCTCGCTGGCGGACCGTGGGGAAGGAGGGGGCCAGTGTCCCGGTGTGCTCATTGCCGGTGCATGTCCCCCGACATTGAGTGGTGATGGCCCAGGGCTGCCCTCTGGAGGTTAGAACATTCCGGACATTTGGAGCTGGAGGGCAGCACCGAATGCCTCCCTCCCTACTGGCTGCCGTTCAGTGGGGGACATTGCTACAGAGGAGACGCCACGTGCTTTTACAGGGAAGACCAGGGAGGGCGGTCCGAGGGGGGGACATGGCCCCAGCTCTGTCCGGCCGGAAGCTGGTGCCACGGCCCATGGCCACCTAGCTGAGCATCTTGTGCCGGTCGAAGACCGTCTTCCTCTGCAGCTGCACCTGCAGCTTCCACCGCTGCTGCGCGCTCTCCATGCGCTCCAGCACCGTGTTGGCCCGGGGGCCCCCATGTGAGGCCGCGGCGGCCGCCGTGGAGCGAGCATCCTGCGGCGGGAAGGAGAAGAGGAGATGCTGAGCCCTGGCTGCCCCGAGGCCCCGCAGGGCACCTCGGTGGCTCGAGGCCCCAGGCTGTGGGACCTGCAGGGTGGCCCTGCCTACCTGGGGCCTGGGCAGGACCCACAGGCACAGGCTCCTCCTAACCCACAGGAGGGGAACTCGGGACATCACAGGGTAGAGCCTGCACCGCGGCAGGAAGGCTGGTCGGGGGAAGGGGGGCGGAGGGTTCACTGCACTGAGGGGCCTGGGATCCACTTGGAGGGGTTCAGGACCTTACGCAACGTGTCGGCAGGCATGGGCGCCTGCAGCTGGACCCGGCGCTCGCCCGCCGGGCCCACCCTGGACAGAGCAGGATGGCCAGGCGCCCTCCCTCTGCCCCTGATCTCTGCTGCACAGCCATCTCTGTCCTCAAAGGCGGATTCCGCCCTAATTACCACTTCGCTGCCTCTGAAGCCCGTGCATTTCCTGCAGGACCCGAACCTGATCTTTGGGGGAATTAGAGCCGAGGGCCAGGCCCACACGCCCGTGGGGATTTCCTCCCAGCTCTCCTTGCCTCTCATCTCCCGCCACCCGTCTCTTAAGGGATTAGCACAGCCCTGTAAGCCAGAGCCGCCCCATAAATGCAACCCTGCTCCTAACGCCGGGGCTGGCACGACTTCTGTCGCCACGCAGCTGCCAGGCTTGGGGGGGCACGCAGTGGGGCGTGGGGGGCCGAGCGGGTGAGCGGCTGCTGCAGAGAAGGATCTGGCTAAGGGTGAGGCTGGCAGGCCGCTCGTGGCCTCCGTGGAGCGGAGCTGTTCGTCTGGAGCACTGCCCGTGGCGAGTCGGCGGTGGGCAGTGCCCCGGGGGCCTCATCCGGGGCCGGGGAAGGGCCCTATGCCAGGCGAGGTGGCAGCATTGGGCAAGACCCTCTTCCTGCCTCCGAATGCCCGGGGCCCATCGTAGGGGCCCACCATGGGCACCGGCAAGGAGGGACAGCCTGACCACTTGGCAGCCGGCTGCCCCTGCCCGGGCTTCAATTCAGTAATTTAGTAAGTCCGCTCTTTTCAGACTTCCCCGACTGCAGCGTCAGCAGGGGTGGCGCAGGCGCAGAGCGCGCAGGCCGCGCCGCAGGGCGCGTCGGGATGGGCTCCGCCCGGCCACGCCCGGCTCCACGGTGTGAAGCGCTGCTCCTGACACCGAGCTGCTGTCATGGCCCCGTGGCCGTGACCCACAGTTTGAGAAACGCGGTGTTCGGCCGACGTGAGCGTGGCGAGCTCAGCGGACAATGTGAGTGAATGAGGCGCGCGGCACACAGGCCGCCATGGAGCAGGGGCTCGGGGACGTGCCGTGCGCCCCCGCAGTTCAGCGCAGGGCTGGGGCCGCGGCGGACTCGCGCTGCTGGCGCGGACATCTCCCAGAGCACGGCCTGGCTGAGCAGCCTCGTCCCCTGAACCTCCGTCCCTGCTCGAAAGCGAGGAGTGCGGGCGGGGCCTTAAGCAGGCCCTCAGTGCACGACAGTAATTGCCATCGGCCGCGTGCTGGCCGCTCCGGCGGGGAGAGGGGACCTGTCTTTGGGAGCTCCCATGGCTTTGCACGCCTCTCGGTTCCATTCCTTCCCACCTGAGCTGCGCCGCGGGCACTCCACAGCACCAAGGCGGAGGTGGGGCCCAGGCCCGCTGAGGACGCCCTGGGCCACCAGGACCTAGGCGCCCGGCTGCGGGCCACTGGGCCGCTCCCCACCCAGTCCCAGCCCTGCCCTCTCTGGGAGGCGGCTGGAGGGCAGGGAAAGGCTCAGCCCTGATCCTCCTGGCCACTCAGGGCCACCCCCACCCCCACCCCAGGACACCAGCTTCCCCAGCCTCCCCTTGCGTAAGGCCTCCACAGGCAGCCGAGTGGCGGTGCGAGGGGCTGCCGCTGACAGGCTCTGTGCTGACGGTCTCGTCGAAGGTATTAAAGACCCCACGTCTGTCCCAGATTCGCCAGTGTGGGCCTTGGCCTGCGCGGCTGCGGGGCGGTCACTGAGGGCCGGACGGGCACCACCCCGCTCTCTTCCCTCCCAGGCTCAGTTTCGAGGGGCTCGCGGCAGTGGGGGGTAGCAGGGAGGAGGAGGGGTGAGCCCCTCTCTGGGACAAGGAGACAGGGAAAGAGGCCCCCCACCCTGGGCAGCACCCCTCCACCCCGTCTCTGATCCTGGGCCCAGAGCAGGGCGGGCCAGCTTGCCACTGACCCAGCTGCGCAGCTGAGAAGGTCCCTCAGGCCAGCCCTTCAGGAGGTGGCCACTCCGCCCCCCCAGGTCCCCACGCGTAACCCACATCCTCCCCGCTGTGACCACTCCCAGCGTCTCTGCGCTGCCCAGCTTTCCCTGACGGCCACGTGCCACTGCCACGTCACCTCCTTACATGTCCCACAGTGTCCCCGGGCCCCTGCTCCAAAGCCTTCCCTGGTGACCCTGCTGCTGCTGGCAGACACGCACACGCCCGAGCGCGGCAGAGCCTGAGTGGTGGACCGCACACCCCTGGCCTCCCAGTCCCGCTGCCCTCGGCCGTCCCTCCTACGATCCGACATCGCGTAGGTGTGAAGACCTGAGAGAACTGAGTCCTTGGAGACAAACGCGCACTTTTAAAAGCCCACGCACCACCGTGGTGGGTAAGAGCCACCACACGGATTCCAGACTCAGAAAGCGACCCCGGGGTTCAGCACCGCGGACAGCGGCCCGCAGAGCGCGGAGGGCGGAGTCAGAGGCCCCCTCCCCACAAGGCAGCGGCGGCTGCTCTGGGAAGGCCTGCTGACTGCACGCATTTCTGATCTGTCCTCACAGGAGACAAAGGGCGTGACCCCTTCAGCATGTGTCTTCTCCAAGCTCCCTTGTCACCTCCCAGGGCCAGGGATCTCACACTCAGAGCTGCCCACCCATCCCTGGGCGGAAGGGGGGCCATTGGAGTGGCCCCAAGTCCTCCCCATCCCAGGCGCCTCACGGCCCCAGTGCCATCACTGCCTCTCCTCGATTCCCCGCTCACCCCTCCCACAGGGCCCAGCACTGTCCCCAGGCCTCGGGGGAGGAGACCGCCGGGCCCGCTGCGAGCAGCAGACACCCAGAACCTCAGAGAAGGCCTGTCCCCCCTCTTCAAAGAAGACCAAACCCACGCCTCCGAGCAGCTCCGTCTGCGTCCCGGCAAACACGCCCGCTTCCTCCTTTCAAAGGGCGTCTGAGCCCGGGGATTAGGCCTAATGCTGCTGGCATCCCGGGAGGGGGGGCAGTGCCAGCGCCCAGCACCAAGGCTGCCAGGCCTTCAAAGGGACACGCCGGCTTTCATCTCCCTGCACGGCGTAGTCCCCGGGCAGCCGGGCTCCTTGCTACTGCAGTTGGGGGGATGGAGCCAAGGGCCCCCGCTCCTGCGGTGTGACCGACCTCCAGAGCAGACCTCTGACTGGGTCCCAGACGTGGGCAGGGGCTGGGGGCACGGGGCTGAAACCCGGGGGGGCTGAGACAGAGCTCCCTTCTCATGGCCACGGAGCTGTGCAGGCCGAGGTCGACGTCTGAAGGATCTGAGGGGCCTTGTTCTGACTTCCCTCCTCTTGGGGCGGAAGCAAAGCGCCCCCAGCCCAGGGGTGGCCCCTTCCTGTGTTCTTAAGGAAAACTCTTCAGGCCACTCATGAGCTCAGAGATGTAGCCTCTGCCCGCCCTAACCTCTCACCCCCGACATCCCCAGGGCTCCATGTGCCCTGAGGCGGGGACAGGCCGAATGTCCTCACCACCCAGGACCAGGCAGGATGATGCGGCTCCACTCAGCCCTCGTGCCCCCCAGCATCGAGCGGTCACTGTCCTCGGAGCTGGCTTTGAAGGTCCCCTCTGCCAGGAAGCCCTCCCAGACTAACAGGAAGGAAGGGTAAGTCGCCAACCCTGGTCTGGTAAGGAGCCTCCCTCGGCCTCCTCCCTGGCCGTCTGCCTCCTGGGCCTGCTCTGCCCTCGCTTCGAGTTCGCTGCCCGCTCTCCTGCTTCAGGCCGTCCTGGGGCCGACGCCCTGAGGGCAGGCATGAGCCTGTGAGCCTGCAGTGCAACTGTGGGTGTCTGCGGGCAGGGGGAGGGGGACAGGCATGTGTACGGGAGTGGGGGAGCCACTGAACCCTGAGAAGGGACGACCTGCAGCGCCTCAGACAAGGGCACAAGAGGCTGGGCAGAGTGACGGAGGGGCCCAGTGCAGGGTGCCAGCGGGGGGCAGGCCCCTCGCACTGCCGGGGTCCTTCCCAGAACCACTGCACAGTGCTGGCCAGGCATCAGAGACTGGCCGCGCTCCCTACCCCCTCCAGAACCCCCTTTCCCCGGATGCCCTGCCCCGCCTCCCAGGCACCCCGGCTCATGGCCACCGCGCCCCTCGCTGTGGGCAGTCCTCCTCCCCACTCAGCCAGAGCCTGCCCTCAGGTGTCTATCCTCCCACCGAGCTCTGCTCCAGGAACGGCACTGACCACCGGCGGTCCCTTCCCAGACCTCCCCGCACAGAGAGAGCCCTGACTTAAGACTCTAAGTGGGGAGCCCTGCAGGGCACGGGGCCTGGGCTCAGGCCCCAGGGCGGGGGCCGCCCCCCTCCGGCTCCTCGTCCAGGAGGCAGGGAGCCTTGCATTCCGGGGAAAGTGCGCCCGAGCTGTAATCATCGCGCATCTCTCAATTACGCCCCAGCCAGGGCTGCAATTAGCACATCATCCTAATCGCTGAGTGTTTATTAGTGATGCCCCCGCCCCCGGAGCTGCTATTACCACGCATTAATAACCAGGTAGGCGCGCGGGGTTTCCTCCTGACCACAGACCACCCAACTCTAGCGCCACCCCCCGCAACAGGGCGAGGTTCAGCCTCTCTGCCCCGCCTCTGGCCGAGCCCGTGTGAGCCAGGGGCTGGAGGCAGCCGGCAGCGGTCCGTGGGCACCCAGAAGCAGCAGCAGGGCCACACCCCCCGTCACCCGGCAGCTTTGCGCTCAGACCTGAGCCCCGGCCCTCGTGTTGGGAAGTCCGCCCGCTCCCACCTCCATCCTGTGCTTGAGTTGCTCCGACCTGGGGCTCCCGGTGGCGGTTCGGCCTGTGGCTGGTGACCCTGAACCCCGAACTCACCGTCTAACTGAAAGACTGCTTCTTACACGGTGTAAAGTCCCCGCCCTGGTGCCCCCGCTGTGGGTCCTGCTGCCCCTGGCTTTGCTCAGGGTGAGGCCAAACTCTCACCTGAAGCCTCTGAATGCTGCGACCATGCATGCACCTCCTAGAATTTGGGCTTTGTTATTATTATTATTTTTTAAGCTAAACATCTCCATTTTCTTCAATCAACTGTCCCGGGATGTGGTCGAGACCCGAGACTCCCAGGGGAACGCTGTCCTCACAGCACTCGGCCTCCCAACGCCCTCCTCTGCCCCCCTGCAGGGTGTCCAAAACTCTTCAGCAAGGGGCAGATGGGAAGGGGGTGACAGCGGTCATTAGCCATGCCAGCCCCCCATCGTGACAGGGCCCGAGGGTGTGCCCGGAGTCAGGGGGTCCCCTTCTAATAAAACGGAGACTCCTCAGCGAGACATTGGGGGCCTTCAGTAACCTGCTGTAACCTACCAGCCGCACTTCTAACCTACCTACCTCTGCCCTGAAGCACCCAGTTCCTCAGGCCGACGTGCCACCTGGCACCTCCCACCTAACGCCCTGTGGGCACCTGAAATCCCACTTTCCCCTTGAGCCCACGGGGCTGCGCTCCGCATTGAGCGGTCTCTGGAGTCACTGAAGCCACCGCTGACCTGACGCCACTGAGCAACCAGGATGCCGCTTGTAACTGGCCTGGCTGGCTCACGCTGCTGCCCAGCACTCTGTGCCAGGAAGACACGGCACCCCAGCTGCCACTGAGGCCGCCAGTGCCGGACACCCGGGGAAACCCAGGGCCACCCCCTGCATCACCCCGGGGCACACGGGGCAGCCCCTGCCGAGGAAGACACTGGAGTCTGGGGGACGTGCGGGACACTGAACAGGCGGGGCAGACGGGAGCATGGGGGAGGTGGGATCCGGGGGGTCCAGGGCCGTGTGTGGCCGCCGCGGCCCCGTTACCTCATTCTCCTCCTCGTTGTGCAACTGCTCAGGGTACGCGCCCAGCTTCCGGATCAGAGGGTCCACCAGCACCAGGAAGGCCATGCAGAGCAGCAGGGCCCCCACCACCGACAGGTAGATGACAATGGTGACCTGAGAAGACACCCAGGCCCTGAGGCCAGACTGCGGCTCGGAGGGACACCGTGCCCCGGACGGCAGGGCGGCCCCGCTCCGCGTGTTCCCTCCCTACCCATCAGTTTGCCTGCGACCAGAGACAAAAGATGAAGAACTCTACGGATCAGGACGCCCTGCGATGCCCCGGGGTGGGGACAAGGGCCCGCAGGCGGCAGGAGAGTCCCACACAGGGTGGTGAGCCGGGGTCACCGAGGAGAGCACAAAGGGGCAGCGGGAGGAGGGGCTGAGAGGGAAGCTTCAGTTCCAAGGACACGGCACTGGGTGGAGGGGGACGGGGGACGGTCACCCCACGGGGAGCAGAGAGCCAGGGACAGGATGGCAGCCTCCAACCGGCTGCACCCAGGGAGAGCCTCCCAAGCTGGGGTGACTTTTCTTGTGCAGAAAAGACGGCTTCCAGGATGTGCTCCACATTTCTCCGTGTGTGTGTCCTGGGCGTACAGGACAGGACCCTCCAGGACACTGAGCACCAAGGTCGGTGGACCAGCGCCCGTACTGCCCCCAGGGATTGCTCCGGGGACCACGGAGGCACCTCAGGCACTTCACATGCCCCCCCGGAGGGCAGCGGGCGCCTGACTAAGGACTGTGGGGCCAAACCCTTCGCCCGAGGTCCAAGGTTAGAGACTGGCGGGGTGTCACTTGCACCTGGTTTGGGGACTCCCCCTCAGGCGCTCACTCTGCCCCTCCGACGCCTGGCCGTCTATCGTTGGCCTCTGACCGCAGCCCGGGCCTGAGCGGACTCAGACGAGGGGTGAGCGGAAGGGCAGCCTCAGGACTCTCCAGGCTGCTGCCGCGCTCAGCCAGCACCAGGTCCGACGCGGCCACCTCTTGCGACCTCCCCCTGCCTGTCCAGGGCAGGGTGGGGCATGGAGCTTGGAGGTGGGGGGACTGCAGGGAAATCTCAGGGATGAGGGAGCGTGTCCGATGAGGACCCCGCCTCAGGAGGGCCCTCCCTGCCAAGGACGGATAGGGGACCTCTGGCCGAGAACTTCATGTCCCAGGTGTCTAGTGGCCAGCAGGTGGGGCCTTGGGAGCAAGTTCAGAGATGGAGACCGAGAAAGGCAGCTGTGGGAGGAGCGGCGGGGGCGGGAGGACAGTGGTGAGGACAGAGCGTGTGGGACAGGCAGCTGCTTCCGACAGAGAGGTGAGAACACAGAGCTGTGCGGGGTCACCTCCCCCCTCCCCTGAGCCTTGGGGGAGGGCCCAGGGAGTGGCCACTTTCCCCAGCCACTTCTGAGTGACGCCGGCACGGCCTGGACTCCTCACAGGACAAGCAGGAATGAGCGCAAACAGCGGCCCCGGCCCCGGGAGGGCTCTCGGAAGTCGGGAAGCAGGGCCTGGCTTGGGCGTCGGCACCGGGGCTAGTGGCCCAGGGAGGCTCTGCCAGGCAGGTCTGGGGTCCAGGTGAGTCCGGCCAGGTTCTCACCCCCAGTGTAAGGGCGGCCCTGGGACAGAGGTCACAGGACAGCTGGATCCAGGGGCGGGAAGTGGGTCCCTGTGCCCGGGAATGC
This sequence comes from Mormoops blainvillei, assembly GCA_004026545.1. Taxonomy (NCBI): domain Eukaryota; kingdom Metazoa; phylum Chordata; class Mammalia; order Chiroptera; family Mormoopidae; genus Mormoops; species Mormoops blainvillei. Next base: position 18,632 of record PVJD01016512.1, read on the forward strand.
CACCTAGAATGCTCTGGAACGGAGTCCGCGCTCGCACGCATGCTCACCTTGATGGTGGTGGTGTTGCGCTCCTCGTACTGGCACTCGCACAGCATGCAGTAGGCCTCCACGTCCACGGGCCCGGGCTCCACCATGCGCAGGCAGTTGCTGCGACGGAAGGGCAGGGCGTGGGCTTCAGGCCTCCATGGGCCCAGCGGGGCCGGGGTGACTGAGCGTGGCCGGTGCCCACGGGATGTGGCCTGAGAGTCTGGGGTGCGCTCTCTACCAGCTTGCTCCCCGGCACTCTCTGAACTGTGACCCCAACAGACAAGGTCCCAGGGCTCCCCCAGGACTGCACGCCCTCGGGCTTCATGAACAAAGATTTTGGGGGGATGTGACGGACAGACGGGGACTGCCACTAACAAAACTGTATTTACTGTCCCCTCGAAAGCTGCTGAGAGTAGACCTCCACCTTCTCACCACACACGCGCACACACGCACACACGCACATACGGCAACTGTGTGAGCTCATGGAGGTGTTAACTCGCCATACATACATGTACCGTATCATCCCCATGCATCTCAAACTTACACAGTGCTGCATGGAGCTTAGATCTCAGTGAAGCTGGGAAAAACCACCACCACGCGAGTCCAAGCCCTCACCCGGGACCCCACCGCCTGCGCTCCGCTCTCTCCAGGGCTGGGCGGGATGGGGCGTCCCAGGTCCCGAGAAGCCCTGGAATTGGGACGTTCCCACAGCCCCGCCTCTACCCAACGCCTGCGGAGTATAACGGACCCGGCAGGCACAGCGGCCCCACGCCCGCCTGCATGGCCTTACCAGTCCTTCTGCGACACGTTCTGGTTGTAGATGTGCCCGCTGATGTTTCTGTATGGTGGACAGATGCACTTGCACCGGGTGTCCTCAGAGCGCTGGGGGAGAAAACGCGCGTCAGGGGCGTCCCGGGCGCAGGCTCTATCTAGCACAACTGCAACTCTCAGCTCCCCGCTCCCTACGGGCACCACGTGGGCACCCTTGACCCTTCCCCATCGCCTAGGTCAGCAAAGAAGGACATGTGCAGGGAGGATGTTCCATCACAGGGTCTTCAAGACACGCTGTCTGGGTGGCAAATGAGTCACAGAAAGCTGCCTAGGGTAGGGTGCTGGGGGCGGGGTGGCGAGGAAGGTGACAGTGCTCTGCCCTGCGGCCACACCTTGTGCACACCTCTGTCCCGCAGTCTTCGTGGCTGCCCTGTCCTCCCCAACCCCCACCTCCAACTTCCTAGTTTAAGGTCGGGGGAAGAAATGGCAGAGTGAGGGAGACAAAGGGGGTCGTTTCCATGGGAATACTCAAGCTGCCCCTCTGAAGCCACAAGAGACAAGGTCACAAGTACTTTCACCCCAGTTAGGAATCCCCCAGAGGCAGGGGATGCAAGCCCTCTGTGAAAGAAAACCCCACAGGCCCCACATGCTGCCCTTTGTGCTAAAAGCCATGATTGAACCTGCATGAAACACCTGACCAAACTGCGGTCTCAGCCTTTCCCAGAAGCATCATTGTCATCAACCAGTCTGGGTTTTTCTGGCCACGCACCAGGAAGGCCACCTGCTACACGGTCCCTCTCCATCTCCCCAGAGAAAGAAGGGGTAACCCTGCGTGATGAAAACCTTCCCTTTCCCCCAAAGAAAAGATGTCCAGGCTGAAAATAACCCTTCTTTTCTCTTGTCAATAGCGCCCTCACCCACCCTTCTTCCTATAAAATCCTTCCATTCTGCGCGCGCACACACACACACACACACACACGCCGCCCTTCTAGCTGCTGGGTGGGCTGCCATAGGGCTCATGAATCTCTTCGGAAAGCCAATGAGATCTTCAGATGTGCTCGGCTGCATTTCATTAACACCTCAGGCCTCCTTCGAAGCTTCCCTTCCAAGCTTCCCTTCCGTGTGATCTGAATCTCAGACTGGGTGGACCTACCAAAACCCAGGTCCTGGTCGTTTCCCCTAAAAGGGTGGAGGTGACCTTAGGAGTCCTAGCGTTCGGGTGGTGACCCTCCATGCAGAAGCTTCCATCTGTGGAGGACCCGACACCCAGAGAGCATTGCTGCGGG
>PVJD01016513.1:0-20707 GCA_004026545.1 Mormoops blainvillei
AATAGGTTGTTAATAACAAAAGGTTTTTTATAATATTAGTATTTGATGTAAACTTTGGTAGTCGAGGCCTGTCCAGAAAGTATCCAGTCATGCAGTATAAGAAAAGAGACATTTATTGAAGAAGTTACAAGAAACATTGTACATAGGACTATGAAGCCTTGGTCCCCTTCAAAGTAGGCACCTCGGGACCTCACGGAATTCTCCCAGCATCTCTTCCACTGTTCAAAACACTCCACAGAATCCTTTGTTGGAATCACCATCAGCTGCCCTGTTGTATTTTCCTGAATCTCATCAACAGTTTGAAATTTCTTCCCTTTCAAGGGTGATTTTAGTTTTGGGAAAAGAAAGAAGTCACAGGGTGCCAAATCTGGGCTTTAAGGGGGCTGAGTCACCTGAGTGATTTGATATTTTGCCAAAAAACCCTGCACAAGAGGTGATGCATGAGCAAGTGCTTTGTTGTGATGAAGCTGCCAATCACCAGCTGTGGCCATTTTCATCATAGTGCATCTCTCAACAGACAAAGAACATTGCAGTAGTACTCCTTATTAATTATTTGGCCTAGGGGGGCATACTCACAATGGACGACAGCTTCTCAGTCCCAAAACACACTTAACATGATCTTGATCTTGCTGCAACTTTGCCACACCTTCTTCAGGTATGGAGGACCAGGCAACTTCCATTGGGATGACTGGGCCTTTGTTTACAGATCATAGTTGTAGATCCGTGATTCATCTCCTATTATGACCTTTTTGAGGAAATCTGGCTCATTGATAGCGGTTTGAATCTAGTAATTAGCAACTGCAGCAAAATGTTCCTTCTGCTCTGATAACAGAAAAGCTGTGGAATGAATCTTGCCACGAAATATTTCATGCCAAGATTCTGCATCAAAATCTCAGACACAGTAGTTTTTCAAATTCCCAGATCACCTTCTAGTTCTCACACTGTCAGTCACTGATCTTAGTTGATTGTAGCCCATACATATTCAACATTCTCAGGTAATGTTTGTTGTAGACCTTCTAGAACGTGGACAACTGTCAACAGATTCTCTACCATCTTTGAAGTATGTTTGTGCCACACTTTTATTTGCACTGCAGTCATTTTGAATGTGACAGCCACACAGTACACATGCTCACTCAATGGCATCTACCACCCCCACTGACTACTGCAGAGAAGTCGCCATTGTTCATGCATGCGCATTCCAGTCCACTGTCCGTGGCTGCCTGGTTACATTGATGTCACACAAACCATTCTCATTATATGGACAATGGCTGGACCTTTTCCGGGCAGACCTCACTGTATGTTTGTAAATAGAAATCTTTTAATGTTGATCCTTTACTTATTCCCAGTCTTTAAAAAGCAAGCATAGAAAAGAGAGGCCCTTTATAGGCCAAACCAAGTAAGTTATTGGGTCTAATTCTAAAATTTGGCCCACATTTGTCTATTGAGAATCTGAATGCTATTAATTTGACTGTACTAATAACCAATTTTAAGAGAAATTGTCATTCTTTGGTGCATGAAGATGACTCTACTTTTAATAAAACACATATAAAGAGATAACTAGTGTTTTACTGGTAATTCAAAGGCTTCCATGACATTCCCATTTGGGAATCTACTTTCTCTGTTGGTTCTGGCAAGTCTTCAGCAGGGGGAAGGGGAGTGATATGGGACTCATAAGGAGAGGTATATTGTCGACTTCTATATAGAAAGCTGTGAATAAGGAACAAATAAATACCTCATGTAGCTAAAAGTCAGATACACCACTTAATATTTTCAGGTAGCAACTGTAACTGTCATTTCATATAAAATTCCTTTCATTAAGTATAAAAAACAGTGCCTACCTGCCAGGCTTTGAATGTCCTTTTTTTTAACTGTACAAGTAAACAGCAGAGAAATCACACACTTCTAGTGCTTTTTAAGATAGATTTTCAAAAACGGAAAATAAAAGGAGAAAACCATTTGTACTTTTCTTTATAAATAACATCTTAGAAAAGAATACCCTAATGATTGAAAGGCATCACAAGATCAGTAAAATGACAAAGCAGTCAACCCCCATCTTCACAGTAAATATAATAAACGAGTCAAATAATACATTTTAAAAATCTTTCTTTTACATAAAACTGTTTTGCTTTTTCTCTTTCACATTTTTTTAATGATGGCATCTTACTGTTTGTTCTTGTTTTTCTGTCTGATCTAACAGACATATCTTAATAGTCTGTACTGAAACACAAAGGTTTATGACATCTGGAAGAACTTAAGTGTTCTGTAGTATGAAAGGCCTGTGCACCTGAAGACTCAAATTTATCGATGTCCAGAGAGGCAAACAGCACTGATCAACTCTTTGTATATTCTCTCTTCAGACAGTGATAACCATCTAATATGGGAATGCTGGAAAGTTATAAAAGTAAATTGTTTTTCCTAAACATAGATCACTGATCTTAAAGTGTAAAGACAGTGAGCCTAGTGATGATCACCCTTTGTGCACATGGCTATGGATAAAAAGGTAAACGGACAAGCCCCACTGTCTGCTTCATGCATGTGAGCGGTGAGCAGGCTCTTCTGTGGCTGACATCATGCCTTCTTTGTGCAGTCTATCTCTACCACTCTGCTTCTTAGAGACATCGTGTACTTGATAGCATTGCTCAAGGAGAGAAAATACATAGACACATCATCTGAAATATAAGACCATCTGGTTAGAATTACTTTTAATGGCCATGGTGAATACTAGTAGTTGATTGTTAGCACAGAGAGCAGAAAGGGTGTTATATTGTGATGCACAGCAGGGGTTCATCCTGGGCAGTCACTTAGGTATCTTAGGCATGAATAAGTTTTCCATTACTTAGGTTTTCTTCCTAATGTTGTTTTAGGTATTTTAGTCATTTACAGCATTGTTTATGTTCTTTAATTTAGTCAAGGGCAAGTTAATTATTTCATATTCTTCAGAACTGAAAGCTTTGTAGATTTAAATATAACAGTATATAGAAGTCTAATAAACAAAGTATTCCTTTTTAAATATGGTTAAATACAAAATGCAAGCAACTACCATCTGTAGAGTTTTTTTCATACAAATCATGGAAGGAGCAAGAACATGTCATTGTACATACCAAGCTTTCTTTATGCATTATCCAATAAAATAACATTGCGAAAGATTCACAGTGGGTAGCATATGGAATACTCCATAAACATTGATTAGATTTAATGATGTTTGTATCACTATTTGGGAACGTGCACAAGCAATGCGACAGCCATATATTATTAACATCAAAATAACTCAGAAGAAAAGCTCCTAATTAAAGCAGGACTGGTTTAGAAACTTAGCAAAATTGCAACCAGACATAACCACCTACCCACCTGCCTGAGATTTGGGACTTTCTTTTAATGCATACAAAACAGACTTGCTTCCTAGGGCTGTGAGATGGCCGCTATGAAAATTATAATGAGCTGTGACAATACCATTTTCAGTTCGTCCAGAGCGGCACAAAGCCTAGTCTCAGAAGGACAACATTGCTGCTAGAGTTAAGGTTTCAGCCAAGTGGCATCAAAGGAAAGCAAGATGTGGTCTCGCTGTTGTGCTGAGCTGCACTCAATGAGTCTCCATGATGGATTAATATCTCCTTGCTTGGCAAGTGTGCATATATTACGATCAGCAACACAATAGCAGAGATTCGCTCTCGGCCTACCATAGTAATTTATGCACACCTGTCCTGGAGGGCAATGCATGCTGTGTTTTTGTATTTTCATAGAAGATGTTTCTGTGGTATTTTTACTTGGTCATTTCTAGAGGAGAGAAACAGGAGCAGATTAAAGTAAACAGGAAAAGGTGGCTGTTTTATTGGACAGTTTGAAAAACTGACTGGCAATGATTCCATACCACTTTTAAACAATAGTTATACTATAATCAATTTCTATGCCTGCAGTCTAAAATATAAAATGTTCAACAGGTTTTATTTTTATGGACAAGTATCTGTAGGCTTAGGAAATTTCTTCGTTAGGTATTTAATCCTTCTTCAAAGTTGACATTTCCCTAATACTTATATTGCTTTTTTAAATAGAATTTTTCATACCCTTCCCTACAATCCATTTAATTAATTCCTTCCTAATTCATGTAAAATCAAAGACCCCTCCAACAGCAATCATTTTCTTCCTTGTTCTTAGCTTGAGGCATGTGTGTATTTGTTTTGTAATAATATCAAAACATTTAGGTATATAGTATTTTGCGGTCTAATTGAATCATATTATTTTGCTCTAAAATATACTATTAGCTCCTTAAGTATTAGATTATCTTATTGTTTTTTCTAGATCTAGCATCTGTCATTGTTCTATTTAGTTTATGCATCTCAGTTTCAATCTAGTATAAATAAAATGTCATTCTTATTTGCTGAAAGTCCTAAATTACTAGTAAATGTGCAAATATTTTAATTATTTTCCACATGTTCTCCTGAGATACATACTTATATTTTCTATTTATTTTATTTTGACTGGGAAAGTAATTTATAAGCTGAATAATATTAAACTATATAAATATTCTGATAATTTGATTCTGAAAATGAGCTGAAGACACTTCTCATATATATTAGACTATATAGCCATATTCATCATTTTTCATTAATATATTAGAATTTTTATCTAAATTAAATACTGTACATCATTAAAAATCTTTATTCCTAGATTGTTTCCCAAGATGTATTACTATATAAACATATTCTTTCCACTCCCTCTTCTCATCAAAATATAGCATTAAGTCATCATGATAAAAGTGATAATATATTTATAGAGACAGAAAAAATCCAAAACAGTAAAGAAAGAATCAGATTAGACATTCCATTTTCTTAATATGGTGTCTCTTATGCCCAGGCTTATATCTTTACAGAATTTATTGGGTATATTTCATCCACACTGAAATCTAACAGATTTTTTTTCCCTTTGCCATCTGCTATTCAGTTACTATGTGTTTGGATATGTGTTTTATGCAAAATAACTAACAGCTTAACATTTTGGCACACTTTGCTCTTGTGTCTTTACAATGCCTGGGTATTTGCAGATAAAAGAGATATTTTTGTTTGTACATATAAATGAGTGAAAATAGCTCCTCCTAGGTACTCCCCTCACTAAAATGAGAATGCACTGAGATGCTAAAAGGAAATTGCCCACTTAAAACACACATACACACGCACACACACACAATAGCCTTGGGTGGTGTGGCTCAGTGGATTAAGTGCTAGACTTCAAACCAAAAGGTCACTGGTTCGATTCCCAGTCAGGGCTCATGCAAGAGGCAACCGATCAATGTATCTCTCACACATCAGTGTTTCTCTCCCTCTCTTTCTCTATCCCTTCCTTTCTCTGTAAATAAATAAATAAAATCTTTTTAAAAAGCAATAAACTTACGTTGATTCAAGTGTTAATATACAATAGAAGCATACATTAACAACTGTTTGAGTGTTTTCTTTTCTTTTTTGAGATTGTTTCACACTTATTTGGGCACTGGTATATGTAACCTGTTGTATCACTTGTTTGCAGTTTATCTCTACATCTGAATTTCCTGAAGTCAGCCAATGACTACTTTCAGTATTCTCAGGCAGCAACATATCTTCCAGGGCCCCTGGGTGTCACGAAGGGAAGAACCCACATGAGGGTGCCAGCCAGGTACTCTGCTTATGGTTAGCTTAATCATGGGACGTTTCTATTGTTACTATAGCTCTAATTCTATTGCTGTTCCCGGGTAACTCTGCTAACACTTATAAACGGCTTCTAAGTCACAAAGTAGTTCTAAAATATGTGTCTTAAAATCTCTCTAGGCACACCCACTGTCATTTTTTAAGCCCTCCCTCCATTCCTAGACACACACACACACACACACAACAAAAACACAGTCATTTCCTCTGGGCTCCCAAGCAAGTTCTGTGTGTACTAAATTGCCAAGGGAGAAGGAGAAAGTCACTGTCTTCTCTACCTTGAACTTGCAAGAACTCTGAGACTACTCAGACTTACAAGTAAAAATTTGAATTCATTTTGTGTGTTTGTGTGTGTGTGTGTGCGTAGTTAGTGGCCTCAATAGAAGTTTGCCTTTTTTTAAAAATTGTGCTAAAAATGCATAATATAAGATCTACCCCCTTAATAGATTTTTAAATAATTATAAACACAATGTCGTACCACAGATCTCCAGAACTTTTTCATCTTGTATGACTAAAACCATAGTTATTGAACAGCAACTCTCTACTTCCCCCTCCCCTAGCCCCTAGAAACCACCATTCTACATTCTGCTTCTACGAATCTGACTGCTTTAGACACCTCATATGAATGGTATCATAAAGTAATTGCACTTCTGTGTCTGGCTTATGTCATTTATTTTTTTTAAGATTTTATTTATTTATTTATTTTTTAGAGAGAGGGGACAGGGGAGAAAAAGAGGGAGAAAAACATCAGTGTGTGGTTGCCTCTTGCGTCTCCCCTATTGGAGACCGGGTGTGCAACCTAGGTGTGTGCTCTCAACTGGGGAATCGAACAAGTGACCCTTTGGTTCACAGGCTGATGTTCAATTCACTGAGCTATACCAGTCGGGGCTGTGTCTAGCTTATGTCATTTAGCATAATATCTCTCAAGTCCATCAATGTTGTACCATATGACAAATTCCTTTCTTTTGTATGGTTGAATAATATTCTATTGTATGTATATACCATATTTTCTTCATTCATGTGTCTCCAGACACTTAGATGTTTTTCCACTTCTTGTCTATTGTGAATATTGCTGCAGTGAACATGGGAGTGCAGACATTTCTTTGAGATCCTACCTTTTTCTTTCTCTTTTTATTGTGTGTAGAAGTGCGGGCATTGAATAACACATTGACATTGAAATATATATGATTCCCAAGATTGCATAATTTTTTGAGATGTCAGGAACACCTAGAGAGAGCAAACACATTAAAGATAGATTTGCAGTCCTAGTTTATATCAATGTCACAGACTGAACAGTACTGAAGCTGTTTTGCTACTGTTTGTTTTCCTCAAGCAGAGAAATTTCACAGGGCACATTTTTATCTTTTTTAACAAAGAAAAGAAACAGAATGTGTTGTTTAGAAATAAAGCCACTATATTTGAATAGCGTCTTCTACATAAAGCACCTAACCATGTCTTTCAGAATTAAATAATGCAATTTCATATTTAAGACATACATTAAATTGATACTAGTAAAAGCACAGCATTCATTAGAGGCACAGTAAAATAAATCCATACACACACACACACACACACACACACACATACATACATACACACATGCACAGGTACATACATACACATAAATACCTGTATGTTTAGAGAAGCTTAAAAAATAGATGAAGAGTTGCTGAAAAGCATAAGAAGTGTGGTGTGAAAAAAACAGATTTTTCTGAGAGAATTTCACTATAGCAAGAATAAAATTTTCCTAGTGGAAAATCTTGTCCAGGACTGCTCCAGAATAGCTATGACCATATTGAATAAGTACAGAGAACATTCTGAAATGTTGGGCTGCCATGACTGAGATATTAATGCTCTTTGTATCCTGAAATGCATTTGTTTTTAACCTTGCAGAAAAAGTTTTTATAAGTGAGGAAGAGGAAATTATTATTAAGGTTAGGGTTACATGATTATCTAAAGAAAATTCATATAAGGTGATGGTATGAGGGGACTCTGATAAGTGAAGATAGATCTCGAAAGCTTAGAGAACTAGAAGTTGGCATTTAATGTCAGAGGTGGCCAAAAACCCAGATTAAAAAAGAAATAAGAGTGCTCAGCAAACAATTGGGTTAGAAATACAAAGTTGTGTTTCAATGCTATTATTTTTCTTAGAGTAACATGCTTGTCTTTGAGATAGTTTATTGCGGGTTAAATTCAGGATGAGGTTGCCGTGTACTTACCAGGCCCTTAATCCTGTTTTGTACAAAAAAAAATGTGCAAAATATATTTAGCTTCCATTGCATTCACTCTAGAATAGGAAGACAATGTAAAACTAAGCAACTAGCTTATATAATGAAGTATTTCCATTAAAGAAATCCAAGCACTATCATCACTGTTTCTCAAGATGTTAGTGTGCGTGTCTAGGAATGGAGGGAGGGCATTCTGTTTTATCTGAATCCTTCTAGGATCTACCATTTTACAGCTGGAAGGAATCTTACAGAATTTCTACTCTAGCTACTCTCTTTTCATTTCTATGAGAAGTGAATCCTACGGAGTACCCCGTCCATGCAAAAAAGGGAGTAAATATCTTGCCTTAGTTGACAGGTTATTAGAATGCACAGGGTTGCCTCTTATCTGTATGAGTCAGCTTGGTTTTGAAGACGTTTTCCTTTTTGTTGCCACTTCTGTACCTCATTGGTGACTTTAGTTAAGGAAAGATAAACAGGAAATAATAAAACATCATAAACTGAATTTGAAACAACTACTTGAATTGTAAATGTGTGATTAGAAACTATCTATAATTCAGTATAATAACCCCCAAACCTGAAGTAGGCATTTGAAAACAAGTGTAAGAAAACTAGAAAATAAAATGCCCAAAGAATATGGAGAATTATTTTACAGTGAACAATCAATCCCAAATGCCTAGAAGTTTATTCTAAAGCAGCAGACATAGGAGAAGTACCTGCTGTAATAAAGGATTGCATACAATGATGAGAAACAGTGATTCTCAGACACTTGGCATCAGCATTTCTAACTACATTTACATCTGTATACACTTATTTTTGAATCTATAGTAATGTATCTTAAACTCCTTCATACCCTCACTACCCAATATAATAAAACTTAATTCCCCAGGGACCTATCCCTCATCAAAATTCACACTGCATATTTTGCTTCACTGACATTTGTAGTAGATCTTTTATTATCATTGGAAACTGTTAGCACATTTTCTGATATTTCGTTCTTTCTTAGCTAAAGTTTGATTTCCAGAATAGTCTATATTTGGTGGGATGGGGGGAATGTATCAAGACTAAACATATTCAGATGTAGGACATGTTCATTGGGCCAAAAGAGTGTTAAGGGAGCATGGTCAAGGCACTGTTCTGATCTAGATCTGACTGAAAAGGAAGTCTTTGCTCCATTTTCCTTGGCTTTGAAGTTCTCACTATTGAACTTGAAGCTGATCTCCAGGGTATCAAGGAGGCCACATACTTCCAACTGCTTGTTAGACATGAACATCTGATGTTTCACTGTGTTCAAAATTACTTGTTATTTGTCTCCTGCCTCCCAATATTCTTCCCTATCTTGTCTCCTAAGTTTTTTAAAATAAATAAGTATACATGGAACATATTTTTGAGTCACATGGGCTAGAAAACTCGAGTGGCATACTTATATACTTCCTTCTCTGTAACCGCTGATGTCTAGTCAGCCACCATGTCCTGTGGACTCTACCTTTTCCTTTCTATTCACAGTGCTACTCTGTTAGCTTCCAGGGTGCCCTCCCAGGGTTCAATGTCTCATTTCTCCTAGCCATCCTCCCTACTGTCACCAGAGTTAGATTCCTACAAATAGGTGTGATCATATTTCTCAGTATAAAAATCACTGATTACTCATAGCCCAGAAAGAAAACTTGACTTGAGCATGTATTCAATACCTTTCCAGGTGTAGGGAAGGAATGACTTGCTCTCTGTATTCCTAGGTTTGATAGCTGGGTCTATGAGACACACTGACAGTAGGCAGGTGAACAGGAGGAAAGGTATTCAGATTTATGAATGTTTAATATTATGTACATGGGGACATCACAGGGGAAAAAAGTGAAAGTCCAACAAGCTGTGAGATTTGAGAGTTCACATGCCATCTTAATGGGGGTAAATAAGCAGGGATGTAGGCGAATTAGAGGAAAGATTAAAGGATTTATAGAAAAGACGAATGTGCCCATAGAAAAACAAATGAAGTTATGATAGTGTGTGACAAATTTGTTTGAGTCTGGTGTCAACTTCTAGTCTCCTCTCCTTTGATAGGAGTCAACCTTTGCTGGTTGATGAAACTCCCAGGGAAGAGATTTATGACAACTGAGTTCCAGTTGGAGACTTTGTCTAAGTGAATAAGAAGAGTTCAGAGAAAGCCTCTCCCTGCATATGCTGTTTTCTCAAGTGCTTACAACTCAGAGTGACCTTCATATCAAAGAGGCATATTTTAGGGTGACCTATGCTGGCACCCATTACATCTCCCTGCCTACACAGACTATGTTATCCCTGAATAGTAAAAGTTCCTTGATAACTCCAGATACATTTACGCCTTTGCTCATTCTATTCTTATAGCCAGGTGCATCTTCTCTTTGGATAGAAAACTCCTTCCTATACCTCCAGATGGAACTGGAAAGCCACTTGCTTCTGAAGCCTTTCCTAGTAATCTCAAAGTCACTCCTTTCCATGTGTTACCACATCTTTCTTAAATTCCTTTGTGGAGCTTAGTTTATTTTACCACACACTTTTATTTGTTTACCTTTTCTAAACCCAGGAAGTAGTAAGACATGCTGGTTAAATGCATAGTTTTATACTGTGGGGGAGTGGGGAAGGGTACCCAGGTTCATATCCTGAATCCACCACTTAATATGGAGACAGCACTGAGAAAGTCAATTGGCCTCCCTGAGGCTAATTTCATCATGTGTAAAATGGATTTACTAATAGTATATATGCATGATAGGACCCTTGGGAAAGTTAGATAAGATAAGCCTTGTAAAGCATTTGGTTCAGTGTTTGGTTCATTATAAGAATTCAGTGAACATTAGTTACTGCTTTTCTTGCTCTGCTATTGTTTCTCTGTCTCCTGGCTCTAGTTTATAAAGTCACTGAGGATTGGAAGCCATGTCTTATCACTTTCCTTTCTTTTTCTCTACTTAATCTCTCACAGTTTCTTGTACATTGTCTCCAAAAGATTAATGATGCTGAGAGCTGAATGTGAGGTAAGGCTGGAGGCATGACTTGATCTAATTAATGTCTGTGTGGGCATACCATGGATATTAAATAATAATACTGATATTCTAATATATACACATCAATCTCAAAATTTTATAATCATAACTCTTCTGTTATTCTACACACAACTATTTATTTCTAAACACAACTATTTATATGCCAATCTCAATAGTTATGTATTGACTACCATCCGCTGTTTTTAACTGCCTTTGATTCTTTGTAACATTCTTAATAATTTATCAAATACACTTTAACTGGATATTTATATAACATATACTCTTCTCATCAATAGTTAGGATGTAGCAAGCAGACTTAGTATCATTTAGAGAGTATTCTATATTTCACTAGTCCTGGTATTTTTTTTATTATTGTTGGTATGTGTTGTGTGTTTGTGTGTGTATTAATTTAAACTAACATTTGTATGCCTTCCAGCAAAAGAAATCTGATCCTATTACTCCCTATATAAAGTTCTTCAATGACTTAACATTTTTCTCAGAAAAAATTTCAGCATGCTCAGGAGACCTATACAATCTGGCCCCTGCATACCTTAGGAACTGCCTCTCTCCTGTGTCCTGCTCTGCAGGCTCTAGAATCCAGAACTTTTTTTCTCTTTTTTGTGTTCCTAGCACATTTAATACCATTCAGAGCCTTCACTCACCCTAAACCATTACTCCTTCTCCTGGCTTTTCCCCTTCAGGTCTCTCAATGTTTGATGCTTCAAGAGGCTTTACCATACTCCTGGCTCACCCATACCCACCACGAGTCTAAGTTAGGTCTCCCAAATGTACTCCCCAACAACCTGTGCTTTGCAATGAAAGTTTTCAATTTGTAATTTTAAATATTTTTTAATTTATTTGTTTAATGCATGTTTTTCCACTGTACTGTAATCTCTATGAAAGCAGTGTCCAGTGGCCTTGTGTGAATAATCACTACTATATAGTCAGCACCTGGAAGATACCTGGCACATAGTAGGGACTTAAATATGTTTAAATGAATGGCAAAATCGCTGTGTTGGGTAACTAAGTGGGCAAAGATAGAGTCTATCTTCAAAGGAAGGGTAAAAATAAATGTACACAAAAGACACAAGGGAGTGAATGATGAAAGGGTGGAAAAAAGTAGCAGTGTTGATTGTACCTCTTACCTCTGTAATAACCATCACTTTTTAACTTTATCTGGAAACTGATTTAAAAGCATTTTCTTTATATCCAGCTGACACAGGCCATCTGTGAAAAAGTGGGTTCATAACAAAATAGTTTCATCTCTCTAGTAACATAATTGCCTCTTATATGTTAAAAACTGGAAACTTTGTTTTAAAATCCTTATCATTGACTGTGCTATCTTTGTTATATTATTTAAATGGCCTATGTCTAGATTTGTACTCTGATTTTTAAAAATAATTTTGTAGTCAATATCCTGAACTATTTTAAAGTATTAGGTTCAATCCAAATGAAAATTAATATATGAATTCAGTATTATCCTTGTTAATGTTCCACATTTTAAAATATTTGTCAACTCATACTAATCACATAATATGTGATTTGTAAGTAAATTTGTTACTTTAATATGCCTTACTATTATTTTTAACTTAATTTTTTGAAATATTAATAGTTTTGTACTAACATGACATTTTCAAATTAAAAGGAAAATTAATATATTTTTAGCATTTAGAGAAATCTTATCTTGGAGGTTATGGAAAGAGAAAATGCTATCTATATTCTTCAATAAATTATATATTTGTGATTTCCTTTTATTTAACTGAATAATTATGCCCGGTTACTAATGAAAGCTTTTATGAAGGTTAAGTGGATCTCAAATTGACTTTTCTTTCCATGTTCTCAATAATCCACCAGTAAGGATATTTAAATTTCAAGCTTTTATTAAAATCATAACTAATGTACTGCCTACAAAGATGAGAAATTGTAGAACTGACTTCACTCAATTAGCTGTGAAACACATCAACTCCTTCATCCCCAGTGCCCTGCAAAGGTTTATTCCAGTTCTAATGGAACAAGTTTTCTGTGTTAATAATTGTCCTTTACTTCAAAATTAAGTATAATGATAAACAGTTTTCTCTGACTAGTATTTGACGAAGTAATACTATGTAAACAGTTTTTCTCAATCCTTTTAGGTTCCCTGGCTGGGTCTAAAAATTTAACTGACAATGGTAGACTGGTAGATTAACAGGAGAAAATCATACAAATTTATTGACTACAATTTTCACATGACACTGTAGACTTTAATAGGAAATTAAAACTTAAAGAAATTGTTAAACCTGCATATTTTTGTGCTAGGATTGATAAAGAGTGGAAAGTCATGGAAAGATATTATAGATCAAAGAATACGAGGTGACTGTAGTAAACTAGGGGGAACTACAAGTCCTGTTCATTTGGATTCTTCTTGGTATCCCTCCATCTTAGAGATACAGATAGTCCTTTTCTCCCAATTATAAGGAAACCGTCTCTCATATGCATAGGTGGATTAAGGTCCGTTGAGGCCCCAGGCACAGAAGAAAATATTGGGCCCCTTAAAAAAAAGAGACAGGGAAAATAAAAATACATGTTAACCATATTTTTAAATGAATAAAAACATTACATACTATTAATGTTTTATTCCCAATAAAATTTGAATGTATGTATAATTAATAATAGCATAATAATAATCACAAAGTTTTGAACTAGTAGTTGAACATATGTAAAAGTATAATTATACAAAGTAGCAAATATGATTCTATTGCTCTGATGAGCCGTTGGGCAGCCTCAAGGGGCCTATGAAGCGCAGCATGTGTATAGTATGCAGCATAGTAATGAAATAATGAAAATAAGCGAATATACACATACTGTCAGGTTTTACCGCCAATTGTAAACTTGTACATAACTAAAATTGCACATATGAAACCAAACTTGGTGTCATTAGAAAAAAGTGTAAAGTTGGGGTTCTACAGGGCCCTTCAGAAGTTGGGGCTCAGGGTGCGCACCCAGTGCACCCACCATTAAATCCACCTCTGCTCGTATGAGGGCCTTATGACTTCAAGAGAGAAGGGCCAAGAAAAGATCAGAGTGATCTTCCTGCTCCTCCTTTCTCAAACTTCTTCAGCTTAGAATGTTCAGTTTTCCACAGTGCCATATTTTGGGGTAGCATGTTCTAAGCCCCATCAGCTATTTTACCAGTATGGGGCAAGGGTTACACCTACCTTGAACAAATTTATGGACAGGCATGAACAGTTCCCCAAAATACTCAAAAACAATATATACTGTACCTAAAAGTATACAGAAAATAGTTTACTTTCTATTTGAGCACATGCCTATGGATGAATTATAGCTATCTCAGGTTGAATTTTTTTTAATTGATATATATTGATATATATCAATTAAGTATAATTGATATATAACACTATATTAGTTTCAGGTGTACAACATACTAATTCAACATTTATATATATCATAGTGATCACCATAGTAAGTCCAGACACCATCTGTCACCATACAAAGTTACACATTTTTTTCTGGTTATGAGAATTTTTAAGATTGACTTTCATAGCAGCTTTCAAAGTTGCAATATAGTGTTATTGACTGTAATCACCATGCTTTTCCTGCAGCTCCATGACCTATTTATCTTATATATGGAACTTTGCACCTCTTGATCCCCTTCGCCCATCTCACCCAATCCCACCCCTCTTCCCCTCTGGCAACTACGAATCTGTTCTCTGTATCTAAGTTTGTTTTGTTGTTCATTTATTTTGGTTTTAGATTTCAGATATAAGTGAAATCATACATTATCAATCTTTGACTGATTTCATTCTTTATATGGCTGATTAGTATCCCATCATATGTATATATACATGTATATACTGTGTGTGTGTGTGTGTGTGTGTAATATTTTATAGTCTGTCCAGAAGGTATCCAACTATGTACTATGATAAATAGAGACATTTATTGAAGAAGATACAAGATACAAGAAACCTTGTACATAGGTCAGTGATGCCTCAGTCCCCTTCAAAGTAGGCACCTTGGGACCTCACACAGTTCTCCCAATCACCATCAGCTGCCCCATCATATTTTCCTGAATCTCACTGACGGTCTGAAATCTCTTCCCTTTCAAAGGTGATTTTAGTTTTGGGAAAAGCAAGAAATCGCAGGGTGCCAAATCTAGGCTGCAGGGGGGCTGAGTCACGTGGGTGATTTGATGTTTCACAAAAAAAACTCTGCATAAGACATATGCCTGAGCAGGCACACTGTCCTGATAAAACTGCCAGTCACCAGTTGCCCATAGCTGTGGCCTTCTGAATCATCCAAATAGTTTCCACAGAGAAAGGTTCAAGCTTAAAATAAAATTAGATACAGATTAATTGCTCTATTTAGTCCCTCATTTTGAATGTGATGGCCACACAGCACGCATGCTCATTCAGCGGCATCTACCACCTCCTCTGACTAGTACAGTGAAGTCGTTGTTGTTCACCCATGCACATTACAGCCCACTCTCCTTGCATACCAGGTTACATCGATGTTGCACAAACCATTCCCGTATTAACAATGGCTGGAATTTTTCTGGACAGGCCTCATATACACACAGACCACATCATATATACATATCACACATACATACAATATCACATACATGCATATATATGTATGTGATACACATACCACATCTTTATATGTTCATTATCAATGAAAATTTTGGTTGAATCAGTTTTGGCTATCGAAAAGAATGCTGCAATGAACACATGGGTGCATATATCTTCTTTTAATTTTGTTTAGTTTTTAATTGCAGTTTACATTCAATATTATTTTGTATTACTTAATGCGTACAGCATAGTGGTTAGACAATCACATACTTTACAAAGCATTTCCCCAATAATTCCAGTACCCACCTGTCACCATACATAGTTATTACAATATCATTGACTATATTCCCTATGCTGTACTTTACATCCCTGTGACTATTTTGTAACTGCCAATTTGTATGTCTTAATCCCTTCACCTTTTTCATTCAACTTCCCAACCTCCCTCCACTCTGGCAACCATTAATCTGATCTCTGTATCTGTGAGTCTTTCAATTGTGTTTGTTCATTTATTTTTCTTTTTAGATTCCACATATAAGTGAAATCAGATGGTATTTGCCTTTCTCTGTGTGACTTACTTAACTTAGCATAATATGCTCTAGGTCCATCCATGTTGTCACAAATGGTAAGATTTTACTCTTTTTTGTGGCTGAGTAATGTTCCATTGTGTAAGTGTACCACAACTTTTCATCCACTCATGTGTCCATGAGCACTTGGGTTGCTTCCATATTTTGGCTGTTGTAAATAATGGTGCAATAAACATAGAGGTGCATATATTCTTTCAACTTAGTGATTTTATGTGCTTTGCATAAATACCCAGAAATAGAATTTCTTGATCATAGGGAAGTTCTATTTTTAATTTTTTGAGAAACCTCCATATTGTTTTCCATAGTGGTTGCAGCAATTTATATTTCTATAACAACAGACAAAGGTTTCATTTTTCTTTACATCCTCAGGTTTGATTTGCATTTCCCTGATGATTAGTGATGCTCAGCATCTTTTCTTATGTCTGATGGTCTTCTATATGTCTTCTTTGGAAAAATGTCTATCCTTTCATTCAATAGAATACTTTTTAAAAAATTTTCTTGATGGTTTCCTTCACTGTGCAGACAGTTTTTAGTTTGATGTAGTCCCATGTATTTATTCTTGCTTTCTTTTTGTTTTCATTGCCGTTGGGAGTCAGATTCAAAGGAAAAACATCACTGAGAATGATAGTACAAGAAGCTTAATGCTTATGTTTTCTTCTAGGAATTGTAGGGGTAAAAATAATTTTTCTCCTACCCTTCAAAGTTCTTCTGGCAGGACTAATAACCAAATTAACATGAGACAGATTAACAGGCAAAAATAACCAAATTTATTACATATGTACATGTGGGTGCTCCATAAGAATATGGGACCCAAAGTATCCTTGGTATCCTTGGGACTTTGAAAAATGCCATTGGAATTTTGATAGAGATTGCATCAAATCTTTAGATTGCTTTGGGTATTATGGACATCTTTACAAATATCAATTCTTCCAATCAGTGATCATGAAATATCTTTCCATTTATTTGTGTCTTCTTCAGTTTCTTCCTTTAGTGTCTTACAGTTTTCCATGTATAGTTCTTTTACCTCCTTGGTTAAATTTATTTCTAGTTATTTTATTCTTTTTGATAAATTTATAAATAGAATTATTTTCTTAATTTCACTATGGTATAAAACTACAGCAGATTTCTGTATATTTATTTCATACCTTGAAACTACTGATTTCATTTGTTATTTCTAAGTAGTCTTTAGGATTTTCTCTATACAAAATCATGTCATCCACAAATAGTGACAGTTTTACTTCCTCCTTTCTATTTTAGATGACTTTTTTTTATTTTTCCCTCATATTAACAGATTAACAAGGGAAAACTAAACAGAATTTTAGTAACACGTAGAAGTCATGTATACATAGGAGATACCCACATAAAAATGAAAACTCACTGAGGTGGCTTAAGCCACCAGTTTAAATACCATCTTCAAGTAAAGACAAAAGAGAGGTGTGAGGATGCCTTTTATGGGGCAGAAGAGTTACCAGGAAAATCACCATAAATAAGGATAAAGATTGTTGTGCAGATTTAAATCTGAAGCTTTGTTATCAATAATCTTAATTCATTGATTCATCCTTCTCTTCCTCCTACAGAGGGAGACTCCCTTTACAAATAGAGATTTCCTTTCGAAAGGGTAACTTTTATTGTTTCCAGAGATTTTCCTGTCTCTGCTGTTTCTCAGTCAGCTCATAATACTCTATGCCAAAGAGGCATATTTTGGGATAGCATATTCTGGAACACTTTACTACATTCTAAACCTAGATGGATGAGTGCCTTTTATCTAGTTTCCGCAAGTCTAAAATCTAAATAGTGGTATTTTTCTACCTCTTTGATAAGGTTGTTATCAAGAATATGGGACATAATGGAAGAAAAAAATATATCTTAAATGATAAAGCCTTATACAAATGCAAATTGATGATGGTAGTATTATTTGTAATAGTAGATTATAAACCTCTTCAGAGTCTGGATTAGGCTTTAATGATCGTTGTATCCATCATAATGCTTATCATATATCAATGTAAGAAACATTCGAACCTGTAGAGATTTTTAGTGAGTTTATTTGAGCCAAACTGATGACAATTGCCTGGAAGCAATATCTCAATGGATTGAGAAATGTTCCAGAGAATGGCAGTTTAGCACCTTATTTTATACATTATAATCAAAGGAGAAGACCTAAGGGGTTTATAGGTAATCACTGGTGATAGATTAGGGAGGTGGGAGAAAGTAAAGCAGGGAAACCTCTAGGATTGGATAAAAGGTAAAATGATAGGTAAGTATTTTACATAGGCGGTTAAGCGATAATTAACAGTCAACAATTAACATGATAATAACAATGAGGGGATTTGTGGTCTCAGATTGTGCCCAAGGGGTTTAGGCAAAAGGAAATTTACCTTGACATTCCAAAGGTTTGTTTTCATAGATGTGAGAAGACAACCTGACAGGTTCCAACAGGCTCTGTTAAGGTAAAGATTGACCTTTGTTAGGGAAAAATACTGGCCTAAGATGTGACTACCCACCATGAACTGCTTTTGGTTAATGTTTTAATTTTAGACCATCCTTTGTGGTTAATTTAGGTCTCTGAGTTAGTAAGGCTGCCTCACAGGCCTCCCCTTAGTTTACCAGGCTAATCTGTGGTCTCTTTTCTTTCACTGACATAAAGAGATGAAAAAGAATGATGGTGTCTAGTTCTTGTTTTTACTTGCAGTCCCTAGTAGGATTTGGTGACATGATTGTAATTGTGAAAGATTTCAGTGCTGACTCATGCTGACTGTCCCTTTTACGAAGTAATCACTTTGAAGATAAGTGAAGGACTTGGAAATTGATTTGCTTTCCATTTGTTACTTTCAAATTGCCTCACTTTGGTACACAGACAGAATTTCTGAAATCAGTTTTTGTTCTAGAACAAATCTGTAACATTGTGCATCACTACATGCACATATTTTAGCTGGTGAAAATCTGTGTTATGATAAATGGGAAACACAGTTTTTCGACTTTTTTATCGTTTGCTTTTTTTTCTCTGTGTTGTACAGATGTTGAGCCTTCCGAAATATGTAGTTTAGTACTTTGCATTGCAAATAGAGTACAAGTAAGTGACCTTTGCAAAGTGTTTCTGCCTAGCAAGTCTCTGGCATGAGTGTGTTTTATTTAGGGTAGAGAGACTAGAAAACAAAAATCTCATTTTCATTCTGTGCTAAGAAATGAAGTGTACTGTCATATTTCTGTAACTCTTAAATGGTATATTTAACACTTCTTTAAATTGTAGTGATATTCTCAGAGGTGAAACCAAAATGTGTATGTAGCAGTACCTATAACCCTTTGTTGGTAAAAAGAAAGTAGAATATGTCAGAAATGCATTAATTCTTTCAGGTCTGTTGACATCAAAATGGACTGGAGGGTTGAAAGATTTGACATCATTTGTAAGCAGGGAACAGGTTGTTGGGTTGCTAATGTGAATGCTAATATTTAAGTAGGGTAAGAAAGAATATAGGTAGGGGGCATCTCACTTTTTAAATCATGTTGAATCTCATAAATGTCAGCTGCGAAGTAATTTTCCAGAAATGGTCTGATTCCCCCATTGACTTCCCATTGTACAGCTAGAGCTGTGCTCCCATGGAAAATAAATTTGGCCTTAGATTATAGTAAAACACACCAAAAATTCAGAAAATCTTATACAATCAAGTATTTCAAGACATAATTATCAGTGCATGATGAAATACTAGCACAAATTATTAATACAGTAGAATTGGTCTTAAAATAGCATGCCACGAAGTGTGCTATTATTCTTATTTTACAATTCCAAGCCTGTTACTTTTCCATTTAAAGACATTTTACTTATGTGATCGCTATTGATTTTTAATAGATTTAACTCTAATTTTAGAAGGTGATTTTGGTTTCCTATACTCTTCATGGTTAGGCTGCTTACCTTTCTCTAAAGTGGTCTTATCAATTCTCATTCATAGGTTATCAGCCATAGAAGGAATACCAGAGGAAATACTTCAAAATGTTCAAAATGCTTGCTTCTGTGTTGTTGAAAATTTGCTTACTTAATTATATTTTTATATTTCTAAGTTCCCTAAAGAGATAATTTTCTTATTTTATTTTATTTTTTAATCTTCACCTGAGGATACATTTATTGATTTTAGAGAAAGAGGGAGAGAGAGAGAAACAAACATCAATCAGTTGCCTCCCATACATACCCTGCCTTGGGATCAAACCCACAACCTAGGTATGTGCTCCAATGAGATGTTAAACCCATGACATTTTGGTCCATAGGACAATGCTCCAACCAACTGAGCCACCTGGTCAGAGCGAGAGATAATTATATATATATTTAAGGGTGGACACTAATCCCATGTGACTACAGGGAAAAAAGTACCATAATTTCTTTTTATAAGTATAAATTTAGATATGAGATACCTTTAGTCAGACACTTTTATATATTTGGTTTATTTTATGCTTTGATAGTAGTGGCAGTATCACTTTTTAATTAAATTTGTAAAATGATGATGTTATTAATTTCTGGATAAGTAACTTTTCTAGAGCATAGCACTCAAAGTATAATCCTGGACTAGAAGTAACAGCATCAGCTAAAAACTTGTTAGAAATTATCAGGCCCCTGGGCTCAGGCTCAGTGAAGAGCAATCTGGGTTTTAATGAGGTTATATT
>PVJD01016514.1:0-20697 GCA_004026545.1 Mormoops blainvillei
CGGAGGACATGCTAAAGGAGTGGAGGTTGTTCACCCCAAAGAAAAGCTGAGAGCCAGGGGGGCCTGGATGATGACACAACTGATTGGCGCTGACAGAGTCACTGCTGATTTTTTTCCATTTAATTTTAAATCGATATTTAAAACAAATATATTAAAAAGATATTCTAAAACAAATATAGTAAACCACAAAATAGAGATGTTTTAGTGACAGGTTATATTAAGGTTAGTTCTTCACACCATCACCCAGGCAGAGAAAGAGAACTTGGGCAGCCCCTTGCTCTAGAAGCTTCTCTGCATTCTAATCTCAATCTCCCCGTCAAGGTAGCTTGACTTCCTTGTGTGTCATTCATGTTTGTTTTTGTTTTTCTGATGGTTTTTCTATACAAAGGAGGCAGGACTTCAGCTTCCTGAACCCAGAACAACCCATAATTCCCTGAACGTGCAGCAGAAAAGATTTCAGTTAGACTGCAAAAAAGAATTTCTCAGATTTAGAATACTAGAAATCAGTGACATGGAGACCGAAAAAACAAAAAAAACAAAAAACAAAAAAACAAAACCTTGCCGTGACTTTGATGTGGTTCTGGCTGGGGGCAGAGCCACGAAGGTGGTTGCCCCCGTCCTGGGGCTGCCCTCCAAGACTTAGACCGGCTGGAAGCCCCTTGCCTTTCTGATCAGCAGGAGACTGAGAAGCCTCTGTGACTGGGGGGTGGGGACAGGTGGCACCTCATCCCACAGCACCCTGACCGGCATCCTCTGAGATCTGCCTGGTGTCAGCAACACCTCCTCCCCCCACCCGGTCTATGATCTGAGGTAAGCTTTAATCCTTCCTTAGCCCGCCAAGAGTGACTCCCGAAAGAAAGAATGACCAGCTGGGGGTCAGGCCTGGATCTGAGCCCACTCCATTCCCAGGTGCCTAGGGCAGCCAAACACACACACACTCTGGCCCCGGGCCCGAGGGACGCCAGGCCAGGTGCCTGGAGGAAGTGGGGCAGTGGAATAAGAGGAAAGCGAATGGCCTTCTGCTTCTCCTCCACTCAGTGTGCGGTTTCCATGGGGCCCCAAATATGTTCGAGGCAGTGGACTTGGTGGGAGGCCCTGGGGGACCTGGGCCGCAAGGCTACAGGAACGAGAAAGGGGAGCCTGGGAGTGGTGGGGGGGCAGGAGGCAGGGAGGGCTGGGGCACTTGAACAACCAAATACAGAGTTGGCTGTTGAATGCTTTTTGCCAAACCGTAGTCAGTTCTTAATTATCCCCGTAATGGGAGGGAGCAGTGGCAGGAATGATTCAAAGCAGCAAATAATCCCAAACCATTTAAGCTACATGATTTTTAAAAGAGAGGAAAGGAGATTTCCCTGCCTAATGATGTCTGGCTCGAGCTGATGTTAAATGAGGGAAGTATTAACTGTGAGCTCCCCAGGGATCAAGGCTAGAACCAGTCTTATTTAACATGTTTATAAATTATTTAGTGTTCATAGTTCCTGATTTTGTAAGCAGGTGCGGGAGGGGCTGTAAGTCCTCCCAGAAGCCAGAGGAAACCCTCCTCCAGGAATTATACTCATAGGAGGGAATCCCTGAAGTGGGAAGTAAAGAAGTTGGGGGGTCAGGCTAACCAGGCCAGCCTCATGGGAGGGATACAGGTCAAGAGAGCCCCCCAGCCTCACCCCCTAAGCCTGTGGCTGAAAGAAGAGTATGGGTCTCTCAAACACTGAATGGCTCCCACCTTGTTCCTGAATTAACTGCATTCAAGGCTCTCACAGCATGGCCCCAGATTCCTCTCCCGTCACCACAGCCCTGCTCCATGACACGAGGAGCAGTAACCTACAGGGCCTGGGGACTTGCCACCGTCACACGGCCAAATGCAAAGCGCTTGGAATCGTCCCCAGAATTCTGACTCAGAGTGTCTCCATCCATCCCCGTCACACTGGATCCTGGATCCTGGCCGACTCCCAGAGCCACACCTTGCTTTCCCGCCTCTTCTCCTGTACCCACTGTCAGGATTCTGTCCATCTCAAGTGCCACCTCCTCTGAGGAGCCATCCCAGCTCCGAAAGTGCTCTCTCTGTACTCAGAAAACCGGTAGCCGTTGTGTCTCTCTTGGCTTGTGTCAAGCTCTCCCTGTGTGATGACAGCCTTGTCTCATTCCACCCAGATGCCCCAGGACATCTTGCGTTGTCTCTTCTCCCTGTAGAGCCCAGCACACTGCCGTGACTTCAGTGCACTGTCCAGGGTTAGCTGAGTAGAGAAGAAAGGGAACCTTCTCGGGAAAGGATGTAAGAAGTTAGCACTGACTCTTGTAGGCCAGGCATGCCCTTGGAGATGTGATGATTCAATTTCCTACCAGATCCCTTGCCTTTTCGGTTTTTCCAAAGAAACCATGTCATGCAGACTGGCCACACGTGAACCCAGGCTGGGGTAAAGTCCTTCCCTTGTTGCATACGGAGCAGCCCCTGTGACAACATGCCTCCCAAAGTGCGGTACCCCGTCCCTTTCATCAGCATCACCTGCTGTATCCTGCCCGAAGAGAATCCCCTTGGGGCCTGGGGCCCTCATTGTGACCAGCCCTTTAGGTGTCTCTAAGGCACAGGGAGGTATGAGAACTGCTCCCAAAGTGTGACACAGCCCTGCAGATCTAAGGAGGTGCTGAAAATGTTCCCCTAAAGGCTTTGACCTGATGTGCTGGTTTGGCTAAAAAAGAGTTACAGTGAGGGGGTTGGAAACAATGTGGCATTGGTTCTGACCACAGATAAACCAAACACATGACCCGTTTTTATTGGTTAAGGAGCTGTCTTCCTGATGTGAGACTAAAAATCTAGTAGGACCCCAGTGCTGGCAGGAGAAAGTGAGGTGGGCCCATCCTGATTGTAAATCCCCTCTCCCTATCATGACTGTGGTGGCGGTGACAAAGGAACCTGATCTCCAAGTCCCTGAAATCAGAATGAGGTGGGGGGCGGGGGGGCAGCCCTTGTCGCTGGTAAAAGGCAGCTTTTGCACAAATGAAAGTAAGTGCTATTTACACAGCAGGTAGTAAAGTTATATGGAACTTGTAACCCCCATTGGTGGCATAAGCTAAATATAGGAATAGATTCGGGGGGAGTGTGGAAATGTGCATGGATGACGGTCAGAATGGGTGGTCAGGGGGTCCAACCCACAGCCTTGGTGTGTTGGGGGCGACTCTCTGCCAGCTGGCTCCTGCGGTCCGCGTTGTCAGCTGGAGCTGTGTCCCCTTCTGCAGTGGGGCTGTCTCTGCCCCACGGCTTCGGTTCTGATTTTCTCATGCTCTCTCTGCCTTGCTTTGTCCCTAGAGCTATAGGCTTCTCTGGCCATCCCCTCTAGGCAAAGCCCGTCAGAGACTGGATGATTTTGACTTTCCCCCTACCTCTCACCCATCGATATTCGCGTTCTCTTCCCAGGCTATAGCCTCCCAGTCCTTTGTCCTTTCAAGGTGTTCTTCGCACCCCGTATCTCCCTCTTTGAACCCGCTTCCTGGCTGCCATGCAATCCCAGGGCCGGTTGGAGAAGGTCACCAGGACTCGGGCAGGGTGTTTGGGGGTAAAGCAAGCACAGTGGCTTTAAGATCACACAAAAGGGGTGGGAGGGAACAGGACACCCCAGAGCTGCAAGACCCAACACAGGTGCCAAAGGGCCTATAAGAAGGAGCAGCCATCAGTGTCCTCTCGTGCCCCGGGCTTTACCTTACCCTTTGCCCAGTCCAGCCGAACATGCATTTATGGAGCACCTACGCACTCTGCACCAGGCAGGGCAGGGTGCTGAGGATGACTGAGCCATCCAGCATGAAGCCCCTGTCCTTCCTCTCCGCCCCTCAGAGCTCCGCTCTGGGCCAGCGGCCCCCAGCCTCCGGGCTGTGGACTGGCACCAGCCCGGGCCTGTTAGGAGCCGGGCCGACCAGCAGGAGGTGAGCTGAGTGTAATACACTTGAATCATCCCGAAACCATACCCCCCACTCCGGTCCATGAAAAAATTGTCTTCCACAAAACCAGTCCCTGGCGCCAAAAAGGTTGGGGACTGCTGCTCTGGGCCACCTGGCCTAAGATGTAGGTACTGGGAGACGGGTCTAACCAGCCTCCCTCAAGCTGTTACCTGTTTAGCTAATAGGTTTTCAAGGACATAACTTTGACCATGGTCTGTGGGAGTCCATTGAAAAACAAGCTGTGTCATAATGGGCTTCTACTGTCCCGGATCGATTTTCCTCCTTCCTGCAAGAGAGGAAGAATGCCGGCTGCTGGTGATTGGGACGCTGCAGGTCCCGTGCAGCCCCCTGCCCCGCCTTCCTGCTGGCCCCGAGCGTTCGGCTGCTCTGCTCGCTTCCCCAGCTGAGTGAGTGGTTCTTTTCAGGGGCAACGGACTGCACACAGATTCCTGAGCCATGATCTCATCGGGCTCTCGTGAGCTCAAGCACGTCCACCGACTCACGTGGAAGATAGAGGGGCGCTCTGGGGTTCAAAAGGGCTCAGGGTAGGTTCAGGGGTTTACCCTTTGGGTTAGTGCCAGTGCTGGTGGTAGGCTCATGCCTTGCCCACGGTCTCCTGTGTCTGTCTGCAAATGTAGCTGTGGATCCCCGCCTGGGGTGGGACTAGCTAGTAAGCTCCCCATCTGCCATTGCTGCATCCGCACCGGAGCCCCCAGGACACGGTCTTGCAGGTGTGGCATGGTCCTGGCCTGGATGCTTTCCTGCCCACACTGTTGCCTTCAGTGTTCCTCTACTAGGCAAATATTTACTGAGCTCCAACTGCAGGGCTTCCCGTAGTGGGCCCATGGAGGTTGCGGGTTGGAACCATCTGGAATGCTGGTTAAAATGCTGGCTCCTGGGCACTATGCCAGGCCTAATGTATCAGAGTCTCTGGGTGGAGCCTGGGGAATCTGCATTTTAATTGGTTCTCCCAAGAGATATTGCCGTATCACCCTCGTGGTTGAGACTTGCTGGCTGGGATGGTTAATGTTGCGTCAACTTGGCTGAGCCACGGACGGAGCCCAGATATTTGGTCAAATGTTATTCTGGATGTTCCTGTGAGGATGTTTCTGGATGAGATTAACATTTAAATCGATGAACTGTGAATGAAGCAGATTGCCCCCCGTAACGTGGGTGAGTCTCATCCGATCAGTCGAACAGAGCAAAGACTGACCCCTCTTTGAGCAAGAGGGAATCCTGGAAGCAAACAGCCCTCAGACTTCAACGGCAACGTCTGCTCTCCCGCGGGTCTGTAGCCTGCCAGCCCACCCTGCAGATTTTGGACTCCCCACCCAGCCTCTATAATCGCATGATACAAGTCCTTAAAATAAATACTTGTCTATCTACCCATCTATACATGCCCACACCCGCACACACCCGCACGCCCTATTGGTTCTGCTTGTCTAGAGAACCTGACTAATAAATACATTGGCGCACTGTGTGCAAGGCCCTGGCCATCACGATCACTCTCAGGCAGATGTCGGCCTAGAGCAGGCCGCAGTCCGGCCCCGCCTGCCAGCCAGGGCCCTGCAGGCACACCCTCCAAGATACCACACTTAGCAAATAAAAATACAAGATGCCAGGTGAAATTTGAAATTTGAATTTCAGATAAGCTATGAAACACATTGTAGTATAAGAATGCCTCGTGCAATATTTCGGGCATACTTGTTCTAAAAAATTATTTGTCATTTATCTGCAGCTCTTAAATTTCACTGAGCACCCTGTATTTTATCTGGCGGCTCTTTGACAGCTCCAGACACGTCTTTCCAGGCTTCGGTCAGTGAGGTTTCCTATTAATCGCAAAGCACTTTACGAAGGGCATTCTCAAGTGTGATTTCGTTCCCTCCTTGTGACAGTGGGAACGAGCAAGCATCGCTGTCGCCATCATCATCATCACCCTGATTTCACAGCGGGAGCCGAGGCGAGGAGGCTGTGGGAGCTCCCAGCTGAGATCAGAGCAGCCCGGGTGCACAGTGGAGCCACCTGGAGGGTTTTTTAAATCACTCACATGTGTTTGGGTGATGCGACTGATGTCTGCAACTTACTTTGAAATGCATCAAAACATAAAATGGATGAATGCAGGGGTAGAGGAATTATGAATAGATATGTATTAAAGCAAACATAGCAACATGTAGATGATATTATGTATCTAGGTGGTGGGTGTATAGATGTTCACTGTACAGTCTTTTAACAGCTTTATATGTTGGAAATATTCAGAAACGGTTGGGAGGAAAAAAAGGTGGATGCATGGGTCCCACCCCAGACCAGTGAAATCAGAATTTCTGCAGGTGAGGCCCAGGCAGCTGTATCTCTTCAGCATCTTTTTAGGATATGGGTATCCTACATCAGTGGTTCCCCAGCTGAGAGTGTAGGGGGCAGGTTAAAACAGATTACTGGGCCCCATGCCCAGACTTTCTCATCCAGTGGGTCAAGGGTGAGATCTGAACATTTGCATTTCTGAGAAGGTTCCAGGGGATGTACAAGTGGCTGGTCCGGGGACCACACTTCGAGAAGCGCTGCCCTCGCCTACACAGCCAAGCACAGGTTGGACTGGTGCCAGGAGCAGCAAAAACGACATGCGGCATCTGTCAGCAGAGAAAGCCACGAGCTGTGCAGGGTCAGAATAGGCTTCACAGAAGAGTGGGCTTTGTGTGGGTCTGGGAGGATGGGACGGTTTCCTTGGAAAGAGCATGCGCTGGGTGGAGGGAACAGTAGCAGCAGAGGCACAGAGGTGGGCAACAGCATGGTTTGGGATGAGCTGAGGAAGTGGGGACGGAGAGACGATGGCCGGAGAGGAGGCAGGAAGGGTAGTTTGTGCCAGATGGAAAGCGTATTTGGATTCGATCACATCGGCAGCGGGGAGCGGGTGGAGGTTTATTAGCAGCTGAATAATGTGACCAAATCTTCGCCATTGCGGTCAACTGTTTTCTGGCAGTTCAGTGAGGACGGATTGGAGAGGAGAGAAGAGAGATGGGAAGAGTACCTCAGGGGCCATTGTGAGTGTCTGGAGTGAGTGATGTAGTGGGTTCACATAATCACAACACTAACAATGATGATAAAATAATGGCTGGCATTAATCCAGTGCTTTCTAGGTGCCAGCCAGCACTGCTACAAACATTACCTTCTTCAGTCTTCACAGCCGCCCTACGGGGTCTTATAGATGAGGAACCCAACTCTCAGAGGTTCGGGGATGCCAAGGCTGGGACTGGAACCCAGGGCCATGGCGTTTGTGCGGGTGCTCCCTTGGACAGAGAGGGAGGTGGGGAGGAAGAGGGGGTGAACAGGTCCCTGCAGGCCATCATCAGTGTTCTCTGCCCCAGGGTCTCATTGTCCCTCCCCTGCCGAGGCTCGGGCCTGGGCCAGGAGAGGCATAGCTGCACAGGGGAGCACCCGTCACCTTCCTTCCCTGCCAGGTAGCAGCGGCTGCTTTCCTGGCATCAGTGGGGCTCAGCTGTGCCTCCCTCCACCCCACCCCCGGCCCGGGGCCTGCTCCCCATCCCTCCCCACCCAGTGCCCCCACAGCTGCCTTCAGACCTTGACTAAAGCTTCTTGCGTTGCTTCCCACCCCCTTCTATGTCTCTGCTGCCCTTCAGCCTCAGCGGAGGACACTTCTCGGCTTCTCCCCAGAATTTTTGCACTTCAGATGCTCCTTCAACAGGCCCCTCTGTACCCAGGCAGTTCCCTACGGGAAGGGAGAAGGGGGTGGGGCAGGACCTGCGTGGTGAGTAACAGATACAGTCCTTATAGAAAGATGCCTGCAAACAGTAAGCCTCTTAGCTGTTATTCTTATTATAACTGGGCTCCATGAATGCAGAGCTTAAGGGGTTTTGGCACCAATGACCAGGTTTAAACAGAGACATTCATAACGCACTGGAAGGGCTTTGTCAGACCTTGACCATCTTTCTGTCTCCAAGAAGGGTTGCTTTTATACCGGCTCAGAAAGAGCTCACTGTACTTCATTTAAAGACCCCCTCCTTTCCTCCCATCCCCTGGCCCAGGGCTGAAGCCCTCTGTTCTGCCCCCCACCAAGCCCCAAGGCCTACTCACCTCCTAGACACTGTCCCCCTGAGAGGCTCTCCAGCACATGCCCTGCCCTACCCCCACCCCCAAACAAGAAGGACAAGTCACCTGCCTTGCAGGTTCCAACAGCTGGGGCAGCGGTGCTGCTGCGTTATTGCACCTGCAGGAGAAGCCTTGTAAGAACAGTCTGGATCTGTGGCATCTTAGCATGTGTGCATGTGCACAGGTGAGTGTGCACCCATGTGCACATTTGCATGCTGCAGGGGTGGTGGCGTAGTCCCAGGGCAGGCCGTCATTCAGACCTGTCTTTCCAGTCTGCAGGAGAGATGGTGCTCCTCTGGCAAGACAGGGAGATGGGAGCAGTTCCCTGCAAAGGCTGCTGAAGCTGGACCCTTGGGCTGTGTGTGCTGCTCTCTCCCAGCCTCCCCTCCCTATTAGCCAACCACCTGTGGGCCTTCTCCCTTCCCACAGCGGGTGGCCCGTGTGGGGAGCAGATGGGGGATGGGGTGCCTGGGCTTCTCCTGGCTTCCCTCAGCCAACCTTTTGCTGCCAGATGGGCCTGAGTGCTGACTGGCATGCTTGGGAAATGGCAGCTGGCTCTCAGCCGACCCATGGCCTTGTGCCGATGAGTTGGGACACGATTCTATTTTGGAAGTTCAGGAACCTGCGCTGGCAGGGCCCAGGTCACCAGGGACTGAGCCTGATGTGGAAACCTCTGAGCCCTCCAGGAGGAACCCCAGAAGGGTTTGAGGAATCCCAGAATCTCTCCCCGCTCGCCTCCTCTCCTGCCCTGGGCCCCACCCTGTCTGCCATCCCGGGGATTTGCAGCATCACACAACTCCAGCACAGACTCCTGCCGCCCATCCATTTGCTGTCTTATTTATTGCACCACCATCATAACAGCAATAACATAAACCAAAAGAAAAAAAAAAAACCCTCCCTTTATTTCATGACCTTAACAGGTGAACTGCTCTGTCTTCTTTGTTCCCTTCTAGTCCTGGTCCGTAATACACCCCTCCCTCCCTGCTCCATCTCTCCCCAGACCTTTTATTATCCTCCTCTCTATAGGAGGAAAGGGGGCAGACTCCAGTACCTTCCACAGCCTGCCAGGCTCTGCCCCACTCACCTTGGGGGCGGGGAGGAGGCTCACCCACAGCACACGGGCTTGATGTGCTGTCAGTCCTCTGTTGGCTGCCTCTCCCTGGGCTTGAATGCTCATCAGCTGTCTCCCCTCAGGGCTCTGGGGATGTCGGCCCACCTGGCACCCCTCACTGGAAAGCCGGGGGTGAGAAGGGAGAGAAGGACAGGAAGTACCCTGAAGACAGGCTGGCGTCAGGGGCTCAGGGACCCAGGCTGGGAGGGGCAGCCATCGTTTTTCCTTTCCTGCTGCGATCTTAATACTGCTCACTTCCCAAAGAGGGTGTTAAGAGTGATTTTTCTGGGGATCTTGGGATTCAGTCATTTCTAGCTCTCAGATTTCCAAAATGAGGTACGTGGATACCCTGAATGACCTGTCATCCATCAGTAGGGATTCTCTCGGTCTCTGGCTCCCAGCCCCAGGTGGTGGAGAGCAATAGCCATGCGGACCATCCAGACATGATGTGGGGAGAAAGGGACCGGCCAGGAGCGGCAGCAGGAGAGGGCAGATCCAAGTTAGCCTCCCTTTCTGAGTGTTTGGATCTGTGGCTGCTCTCAGGGCCTCTGACTTCTCCTCTGTTAAGTAGAAGGGATGGAGACCTGCCTGCAGGCCCCCCGGGGGATCTGACTGGGCCCTGGCTGTGGAGAGCCGCAGAGCCGGTCAGAGTGAAGGGGACACACCCGATCCCCGACACTAAGCTTTCTGCCGAGTCATTTCAGCCTGCACCCAGCCCGGCTCTCTCATCACTCTCACAGACTCGTCGGGGCCTCTCTCCCCCGCACAGTACTTTGCTATTTGCCCACGAGCATCAGTGGGATCAGCAGGAGCTAGTGGATTAAACAAAGAGCTGAATAAAGTCAAACCGTAGCACAGGTAATGCAAACCAATGTGTAACCCAAGAACAACTGTTATTTGACTCGAGGACGAAGGGAGAGATCCAGGGGGTACTGGATGGCAGGAGAAAGGATTGGCACGCTTCCCCCAGGGCAGCCGAACCCTACGAATTACCATGTGGTTTGGAGTTGCGTTGACTGGGCACATCATACCTTAAGTCAATGCATGTTCTTCACAACATTAGTGTATGACTCCTAAGAGCCAGTATTATAGCAAGGTCTCCCACCACCTGCCATCCTGTTCCCTGTCACCGTGGATGGAAGAGTAGGGCTTCAAATTGCAGGAGGAGGAAGGCAAATTAGGTGATGGAAGAATTTTCTGCCTGGAGAGGCGAGGGACCCTTCTCATGCTTATCCGGACTGGAGAAGCGGCCCAGCCACAGCGGGCGTCTCAGCGACTCCATCTGGTCAGACGGCATTTGTTGAGTGCTTACTCTACTTACGGTGTCACCCCTTTCACAAGCATTTCATCTTCATGACGAGTCCATGCAGTAGTTGTTATTATCGCTATCGTCGTTGTTGTCATTGTTCCTCTTTTAAAGAGAAGAGAGGCGGCAGGGACCAATGATTAAGAGCGCAGTGCCTGGCACCCCTCCCACTGGGATTGTGTCTCTTGACGGTTTCAGGGAGAGAGCCAGGGCTTTGCATTCAAAGTCCACATTCTTCCTCAGAGCCTTGGGGAAGGCTCCCCTGGCAGAGGCACGCCGCCACCTACACAGCAGTGTGTGAACACCTTCCCCACGGGGCGGTCAGGATGAGGGGCTCACATTCCTTCACCCAGCAGACATAGTGGCTGGGGATGAATAGGTGAATATATTCTTGTCAGCTCTCAGGAGACCTGTTAATAATCTCAGCCCATGCTGGATTCGGAAAACATTTCTGATCAATTACATCACGCAGAATTATCACCTGCCATATCTTCCTTCTCAAGTCTGGCTGGTTTATGAGTGTCTAAACTTTCAACCAGGAGAAGGCACATTAGCCAAAGTCCCTTAGTTCCTACCCTTAGTTCCATCATTCAGTCATTCTCATCCAACAGATAAGTCGGTGTCTACTAAATGTCAGGTGCTGTGTTAGGAGCTAGGGATACAATCTGAGCAAAACAGACATGGTCCTTGTCCTTAGGAGTTTGCAGACATTAACCAGACCATGCCCCCATCTTGCTCTGCTGTATTCCCAAGAACTAAGGTGCTTTGTTAAGGAGTGGCTTCCTCAGGCATGGCATTCCTGGGGCCCTACGCTGCCCCAGAGTTGGCCCATCCTGTCTTCTGGGAATGACAGACCACTGGGCAGAGCCCAATGACAGATCCTAGTTGACCATTCCCTTTGGAAGAAGGCAAAGAGTGCCTATAACTCTCCAGGTCTCCTGGCTCTTGATCCAGTCCTTCCTGGGAGAGTCGCCCTGGTGGACAGACTTAGAGGGCCCCTAAAGAGGAGGCCAGTCTGCTCAACCCCAGAAAGCGGGCACATTTTGAAGAGGTTTCTCTGTGGAGTTTGATGACTTGGGAAAAGGGGCACTGGGGTTAGGCTAATGTGGGTTCCAGTCCCAGAACTGCCACTTACTAGCTGTGTGACTTAAACAAGTCAGGAACATCTTTGTGCCTCAGATGCCCAGAAGTAAAGGGGAGGCTGCAATGATTACATGAGATACTGTTTGTGAAAGTGTCTGGCCCGTCGCTGACATCCTTCCTGCAGTGTACAGCTAACTTTCCACTACTGAAGGGCGTGATTACTGCTTGAGTTGACACTTACGGGAAAAAGACTAGCAATCCATTAAAAGGCAAGGCGGCAGCAGATTCCCCAGTTGTATAGCCACTAGGCTAGAACAGTGGTTCCCGAAGTCTGGTCCTGGCCTCTCCATCACCTGGGAACTTGTTCGAAATGCAAACCCTTGGGCTCCAGTTCTGGAACAACTGAATCAGGGACTCCAAGGATGGGGCCCAGCCATCTATTTTAACTTGCTCTCCAGGCAATTTTGAGACATGCTAACATGGGCTAGAGATTGCATGCTGGTTGTCCGTGGGCTGAATTCTTGCACAGATGTGTTTTGTGTGGCTTCTGTCACCCTCTGGGGCTAATTCGCAGCTGCCTCTGAGGAGTGGCTGTGTCCTTCCGACGGGTGACGGTCTGCACTTTGCCACTCCCTCTGCGGTACGCCAGCTGCCCTCACTCGGCTGCCTAGCTCCTGCCACCATCCGAGTTCGCAGCCAGGGCTGCAGGTCAGGGGAGTGAATGGGCCTGATTTCTAGAGAGGAATCGGCTCAGTTGGTGTGAGACTCTGAGCTACGCAGCCCAGCAGAGTCAGAGGAACAGGGCGGATGGTTTTCTAAGTCCTAAAACCAGCAGTCGGGCCCTGCTGGTTTCTCTTCCAGGGTTTGGTTTGAAGTGTTGTGAATTCTCAGCACATCACACACACCCACATTCCACTGTAGGTCCAAAAATACCTTCCGCAGCCAAAGAGAGATGATTTTTTTCATTTCCACTACCTTGGATTATCTGCCTCGTTGCTCTCTGCCGCCCCCGCCATTGGCCCAGCTGATGAGCAGTGACAGGAAGGGGACGGCTGAGGTGGAGGGGCAGGAGGGGCCAGCGGCTCCAGCTCCTGCAGCAGCGAGCAGCTCAGCGGGGCACAGAGGACTGGCCTAGCCCAGACGGATAAATACAGGCAGGCCCCCCCAGAAGGCAGGAAGGCAGGGTATGCGATGTCTGGGGGGTGCCGGGGGGTTGGGGGGGTGTTATGGAGCAGGATGAGGGTGGCGCCGAGAGCTTTCCTTGCAGAGGCTGATCTCAGCCCTTGACGGCAGCAGCACTCCCCGCCAGGGGAGATGAAGAAAATGGATCTAGAACCCAGCACAGAATGGGATGTAGGGAGAAAGCTCTGAGCGGTGGGAGCGGAACTGAGCTGGACTCAGCCCTGGGAACGGGGATGAAGAGGAGGCCTGGGAAGCGTGCCAGCTCTGCACCCCACGGCTGGTGAGAGCACCAAGCTCCCCGTCCCCTCCCCGCCCCCTTCTCCTGCCCCTGCCCCACCTTCCCTCCCAGGTGAACCTGGCTCTGCAGCAGCCCTGCATACAGGTGGGAGGCAGGCTGGTTGAGGGCCTGGGCTTTGGCACCGAGCCGACCCATGGTCAAATCCTGGCTTGGCTACTTCCTATGTGACTGGGCGAGCAATCCAGCCTCTCAGTTTTCTCACCTGTCAAAGGCAATAAAGCCCATTTTATGGGCATATGGTGAGGATAAAATGAGTCAACATTTGTGAAACAATTAACACACTGTCTGTCATACAATTAAGAACACAATAAAGCTTAGATATAATTATTCGAGAGCAGGAACCATGTATTTTCACTGGAAGATCTTGTGTCTGGGATTTGACAAGTAGGGGTCATTGGTGAGGAAAATGGAATCACAGAGGAGTATTAATACGTGAGCAGAAGACCATGGAATTTTCAAAAGAGGGGCTCCCCAAAGTGGCACTGTGTCCTATGCGGTTCTTGGGGCCCATCACATTTTTTAGGACCATTGATAAATGTTGGTTCATGGAGCAGAAAAGATGCAAGGATGTCCTCACAGTGAGGGGTACCAGACACTGATGAGGTCACTAAGAGGTGACAACATGAAGTGACCTCCTCCCCTCCCCAAATCCAGCTGCCCTGGAGTGGGGAGGAGCTGTCTTGCTTGGAACCCCAGGGAATAGACAGGATGACCTCAGGTGTCTAACCTCAGGAAGTTCCAAATTTACCTGCTTTCCCCATTTTTTTCTTATAAAGGGATATTTCCAATTGTGCTGGTGGTGGCAGGGCATGGGATAGGGTACACAATTGTGCAAACCACTTCCTTCCCTTCCAGTCTAAGAGACACAGTACCTGGGGGCTAGACCGCTCAGGCCCTTTCAAATTCCACCCTGCCCCACTGCTCTGTCACCCCCAAGACCACGTTCCTTCTGGCTCAGATTCATTGCTCTAGGGAGACTAATCCTGAAAATGGGCTCAGGGCGGGGGATTAGCATCCATGCATTTCTGACTCTGTCCAGCTGTGTTAACGGTTTAAAGGAGAATGAAGAGGACTATAATTACGACAATTACCATGAGCGGGGAGAGAGCGGATGCAGAAGTATAATCCAAATCAAACTGTAAAGGGGAGTTACACTACCTCCTAAGGTCCTTTCTCCAACTCATACCGTGAGCCTACAGGCCAAGACATTCTGGGGGACCCGTCCTAATAATCTCGTGACATGGAGACCAGTTGATTTTTGGGTTTCCAGCTTTCCAGGAAAATGTTGGGAGGCCCTGGAGAGGAGTTACACATTTCCGTGGAGAGATGGGAGGGTGTTGAGGAGATCAGGAGAGCATGGAGGATGGAGGTGCAGGCACCAGCCCTGGTCAAGCCTCTGGCCCTGGAGGGGTTGAGGGCTGGGCCTGCCCCCACGCTTTGTCTTGCAAACAGGATGAGGGGCCAGAGCCCTGGGCTAACCCAGAGGTGTTCACTTTGGTCCTGACACCGGCTTCTTGTCAGCCCTCCTCTGCAAAGACCTCCTGAGGGCTTGTCTTAGATTCCCTGGACGCAGAGCCTGAGCTGAGATCATTGTGTAAGTGGTTGACCAGGAGCGCCCCTGTGAAACACAGGAGAGGGCACAAGGGAGGCACAAAGTCTCTCCTGCCTCTGTCAGCACCTGCCTGTGGCCCCAGGGTGAGGGTCAGGAGACCGCCCTCGGCCTAGGGCCAGCCTCTTGAGACAGTTGCTGCAGGATGAGAGATGGGTGCTCCGGCCCAGGCATGGGGATCTGGTCAAGGCACCAGCAGCACCTGCTACAGCTGTGCCTCCCCCCACATTGTCCTCTCCTCTTTCTCTCGAATGACTTGCCACATTAATTCAACTGAAGAAGTTCCTCACATACTTCTGAAGATGGCATAGAGGTCCTTTGTGAAGTGGTTGGGAAGGGGTAGGTCTGAGATTCTTCTCCGTCCTTAAAAGCCTGCAAGATCACATTCAAAAGTGGGTAATTGCTGGGATAATTCTTCCAATATAAAGACCCATTTTAATAAGCATTCTTACAATGGACTTTCATGCTGATTTGATTCTCACAAGGGCACTATGAAAGGGGTTTTATTATTATTATTCCCATTATACAAACTTGCTTGAAGTGGTTAAGTGTTTTATTTAAGGTACCTAGCTCGTCAAGATAGTCCATGTGTAATGGTCAAATTTCAGGCAGTACTACAGATATCTGGGGACTATTCTTTTTAGCGTGTCTCTTTTCTGAGCTACTTTTTATTTCATCAACCTCTTAGCAACCCTCCAAAGCATCAACCTGGAATGAGATAATTGATCAACTACCTTCAGCGCTCAAGACACTGGTAGTTTCTGGGGGTTTAAAAAGGACCGTGGCATCTGCTTAAGGGGCTTTCAGTCCAAACAGGGAGACAGATGTGTAGCAACCAGGGAGGTTTGATCAAATTCTAGGTCCGAGGCCTGGTGTGAATCATAGGAAATATCTTATAAAGGGATATTTATATTATAAAGGGATATAAAGGGGTGGGGCACTTTTGGAGGGCAGAGGGGTCACAGACTGGCCTTTGCAGAAGTGTGGGTCTTGAATCAGCTAGGTTGAAGCTAGATGCTAGGGAGTCCCTTCCTGCTAGCTGGTTGTCACTGGGACACCTGTGCCAAGCAGTGGCTCATCCATCCATTCATGTATTCATTCATACAATATGTGTCAGTTGAGTTTTCACTACATGGCAGGTCCTGTCACCGGGGAGGCAGTGAGAAGAGGCTCCCCTCGGAGCTCACCATTTAAGGCAGCCAAGCCCGTGCTGCTGTCCACTTTCCAGTCCCTAGTTCCAGATCCTGGGCAGTCCAGGCGGGGAAATGCTCTGAGCCGCATTGTCTGCCCTTGACTTCACTTAATGCTAATTAAACAAGTGGCCAGTTTATCTCCCTGGAGGGAAGCAGGCTTAGAGGAGTTCATCACTAAGGGTGCAAGTAACAGAAAATACCACCTACAAGAACTAAACATGGAGATTTATTTAATCACTTTACAAGAGGTTTGGAGGCGGCAGCAGCTGTTGATTTTTGCACCCTGGCTCAACAGTGTCAGGATATTCTGTCATCCCCTTGTTCACTTGCTCATGCCTCTTGTCTCACAGCATCAAAATGGCTGCCATTGTTCGAGCCATCACGTTGCTCTGGAAGGCAGGGAGGAGAAGGGAGGGAAGGGGTGCCAGCTCAGCCTGTTCTCTTATGAAGAAAGCAGCACCTTCCTAGGGTCTGTAACAGGCTTCTGTTTATTCCTCATTGACCAGAACTGTGCACATGACCATCCCTAACTGCATGAGAAGCTGGGAAAGCGTGTCACCTGGGACTAGGTGTGCTACCACACTGTGAAAGCTGTGGCGGGGGGGGGGGGGGGGGCGGTGTTATTGAGCCTGATGGCAGAATGAATACCAGGGAGGCGATCAACTGTGTTGCCACAAGGAGAGCTGTGGACTTACATGCTCAGTCCTAGGCACTAAGCTCCTGTCCCCAGCTCCTGCCCTGGAAACTTTTGGACCAGCCCGACTCTTCCTTCCTGAAACATAAACCTGCTTCTTCCCAACCTGTCTGTCCTCTTCCTTTCAGCACATGAGGACCTCACCGGCCCCCTCCTCCTCCTCCACTCTGCCTGCAGCCAGGAACTCCAGTCCTGCTTCCCGGCTGCCCTCCGGCTTCCTGCTCCAGTTTCGCTCACTGAGGAGCCCTGCTGGGAAAGGGAAACAGGACAGAGGAAGAGAGCGGAGGGAGGGTGGTAATTAAACACCAGATGTTTAACTCTGTTAATTAATGGCTCTGTCACCCTGAGTGGCATCTGCCTGCTCTCTGTCTCCTTCACCCTCACCATTCTCTCCCCTCCACTTCCCCCCAGAGGACCAGGATCCAAAACTGAAGAGCCCAGCACTGGTTCACTGGGGACCGAGACCAACGGGAAGATGGAGAGGTGGCCCTGAGCAGCAGATGGTTTCTTGTCTGGGAGGGAGCATCGATACACTGACACGCTGGCATAGGGAACAGAGCGGGGAGGGAGGCTGAAGCTCTGAGGTCACAGACAGACATGTTTTGTTTGGAGTAAATAGGGATTTCAAAAAACGCAAGTCATTGTCAGCATTTAAAAATAAGGGAATGTCACATAAATCAGATATATACACTTTCTTTAAAAATGGACAGATCTGGGCCCACATCCCGGTGAAGGGGAGAGCTGAGTCACAGCTGTCACGTCCAGATGAGCACGCGTCCTCCCATCCTCCCCTGCCCCTCCCTGTACACTTCGCTCCTGTGTCACCTGCCAGCCCTGAGGACACCTGGGTTGGGATCCACCGTAGAAGCACAAGTGCCAGGACTCAACAGTGGGTTGGAGAGGAGGCAGAGGGGTGCCTGGGAATGCTGCGATGTGAGTCAGGACACCTGGGGATTGTAGTTCCACTGACAGAAATGCGGACGCGGGAGGAACAGGTCAAGGGAGAAAAAGGACAAATTCGTTCTGGGCAGCTTGTAGCAGAGGTGTCTGGGTGACAGTGAGATGGAGATGGCCATGCAGTCTGGGGTCTGGAAGCGGGGGAGCAGGAGATCTGGGGCGCGGGGGGGTAGAAACAGAAGCCCTGGTGTGCTGCCGAGACCACCCTGGGAGCAGTCAGAGTGAGAGAAGGGGGAATGGCGAACTGAACCTTGGAGAACCACATATTTGGGAGGAAGAACCAAAAATGAAAGTTAGGGCCAGCTGAGAGGTTAGGGTGAACCCGGATGGTGGAATGGCAGAGCCATATGTATAGTGTCCAAGATTTTTATGGCACCTTCCTTTGTGCTACCTGTTTTGCATCCCAAAGACGATTTCCAGCTGGCTCTGTAGCCAAGCAAGGGAGGGAAATGAGGCCAAAACCCCGATTCCTTCTGGTGCCCTGTGCTCCCCGACTCCCCAAAGAGACATGAAATCAATTCTTTATATCATAGCAATTTTATCTGTTTCGGGTCACTTGGATTCTTTTTTCTAATAACTTTAGAATGACGGGCTTTGTCCTTAATTGAAAGTTTCAGTACCGTTCCAGAAATGACCCCCTAGGTAGGCCCTGGGCGCTGTGTGCACGTTGCAGGGGTATGGCTTCTGTTACCAACACAGGCTTACAGTCCTTGCCACCCCAAAAAATCTCTCCAAGGAGAGGCAGAAGGCAGAGAGCCCTGAGGGGAAGGGGCCCTGGGGCCAGCCCCCCACCTCTTGATTTCCTTCCCCTCACCTCTCCAGGCTTGGCTTGTGCCTGTGAGAGTGAGGAAAGATCACTGGGAGCACTGAATGGGTGGCTTTCCCAGGGCCCAGGCTCCAGCCTGAGTCCGTCATCCCCACCAGGGCCTCCTTCCGCTCCCTCTGACACCACCAGCACAGAAGGCGGCAGATGTTACTGGTCTCACTTCGTTTCAATAGATTTACAAGCCTCCTTTCACGTGTTGCTGAGAAATTGGGTGTAAATCCTATTTTAAGAACACAGTGGAACTCATTGCTTGAACAACACTTTGGAAAATCCTTTTGGGAAGTGAATAATAGTCACCCTTTGGTAAAACTTTTGCGTCAATGTTCACGAATTTCTTTGAAGTGCAGTTCACCTATAAGGTCTCCCCCACCATCTCCCCTCTGTATTGTGAGTATCTTCTTTCCCATGGGAGGCACCGCTCCCCTTCCCTGTGTGTGTCGCCTCTCCAGCTCCGATCCTCTCTCCCCGCCACCTCAGCCTCTCACAGTCGTGCCCCCTGACGGTCTTCTCAGCTATAGCTTTCTTTTTCCTCCCCGAGATGGTGTGGTCATGACCTACTGGCTACTGCGCTTCCTTCTTCCGACACTCAGGCTCAGATGAGTCTTGATGTCAGAAACGTTTGCCACATGTGCACGGCTCGGTGGAAGCGTGGATAGTGGGTGTGGCCGGCAGAAGGATTGTCCACCAAAGGCGTCCACACCCTTATCCTGGAACCTGTGAATATGTTACCTTATGTGGCAAAAGGGGTTTTGCTGGTGCGATTTGGTTAAGAACCTTGACAGTCATCATCCTGGATTATTTGGGTGGGTCCAATGTAATCACACGGGTCCTTAAAAGCAGAGAACCCTTCCCAGCTGCGATGGAGGAAGATGTAACTATGCGAGGATGGTTAGAGGGAGGCAGTGTTGCTGGCCCTGTGGGGGGAATGTGCGTGGCCTCTACAAGCTGGAAAAGACAAGGAAATAAATCCTCCCCTAGAACTTCCGGAAAGGATGCAATCCTGCCGACACTTTGATTTTAGCCCAGTGAGTCCCATGTTGTATCTCCAACCTGTAGAACTGTAAGAGAACAAACGTGTTGTTTGAGGGCACCAGGCCTGTGGAAATTGGTTACACAATTTCCACAGTGAGTGAAATAGAGCCTGCCACTATATTCAAATCCACGGGGAAATGAATATAGTGGCAGGCTCTATTCACTCACTGGTCGGGGCTGAGCAAGCCCTGGGGGACAGGGAGGGGCTGGCGGGGAGTTCCACTTTGCAAAAGAGTGGGGAAAGACCCCATCATCACGGATGTCAGCAGCACAACTTCTGGCCCTCCACAGCCCAGTGGATTTTAGGGGCTCTTTTTAAAAAACTTAAGAATGTACACATAACATAAAATTTACCATCTTAACCATTTCTAAGCGTAAGACTCTGCAGTGTTGAGCACATTCACATTGCCTGCGCCCATCACCCCCATCCCTCTCCAGAGCTCTTCGCACCTTCTTAAGCTGAAACTCTGTGCCCGGTAAATAACAACTCTCCACTCTCCCCTGCCCCGGCCTCTGGCAACCCCCATTCTACTTTCTGTCTCTATGAATCTGACTATTTTAGGTACCTCAGATAAGTGGGATCATGAATACTTGTCCTCTTGTGTCTGACTTTACTTATTCAGCACAATGTCTTCAAAGTTCATCTTTGTTGTTGCATGAGTCAGACGTTCATTCCTTTTTAAGGCTGAATAATATTCCACCGTATGGACAGTTTACCGACCTGTGTATCCACGGATGGACGCGTGGCTTGCTTTCCTCCTTCGGCTGTTGTGAATAATGGTGCTGTGAACACAGGTGTACACATATCCTTTCGAGTCCCTGCTTTCCATTCTTTTGGGTATATACCCAGCAGTGACTGCTAGATCATATGGTAATTTTATTTTTTAAAATTTTTATTTATTGATTTCAGAGACAGCAGAAGGGGGAAAGAGAGAGAGAGAGAGATTGATTTGTTGTTCCACTTATTTATGCATTCATTGGTTGATTCTAGTATGCGCCCCGACCAGGGATTGAACCGGCAACCTAGGCATATCAAGAGGACACTCTGATCGACTGAGCTCCCTGGCCAAGGCAATAATTCTATTTTAAAATTTTTGAGGAACCACAATACTGTTTTACATAGCGACCGCACCATTTCACGTTCCCACCAATGCATCTTAATCATTTTCAAGTGTACCTGTCAGTGACATTAAAGACACTCACACTGTCCTGCAGCCACCAGCAGCATCCATCTCCTTAGAAGCCCTTTGAATAACAGCAGAACCAGCTCTCGGGTGCCGAGGAGCCATGTTCAGGAGAGGGAGGGGAGACAGGCCCTCCCGCAAAGGTTTGTGTCGAGTAAGTTAGCCTGTCACTGAAACCCCAAGAAAGCCCCGGC
>PVJD01016515.1:0-20705 GCA_004026545.1 Mormoops blainvillei
CCCCTCCTGGATCCCAATCCCCACCAGGACTTCCAGCGAGGGTGGCTGCACGAAGATGTAGATGGGCCTCAGGTCGGTCTTCTTTATGTTCCGCACGCCCTGGAGGTCCACATCCAGCACACAGATCCGGTTCATGGACTGTACCACTTGCACAGCTGCTTTACTAGGAAGGTTGGGGGCGGGCAGCACTCAGGGTTCCTTGGGCCCTGGCACCCCGACCATCTGCACTGCCATCTACTGGAGTGGAGTCCTGCCACCCCCCCCCCCTCCCCAGTCCCCACTCTGGGCCTGGGAAGGAGCCTGCAGGGGCCCGCCCTGACCACAGCATCTGCTCCTCCTTTCTGGAAGCACTCCCTTGCATGCCGGGCCCCTCTGCTAGGCTGGGGGTGGCAGTGGGGTGGGGTAGGACACGGTCCTGGTTGTAACTAATGGGCTCAGGGCTCCCAGGTACCCACCACCTAAGGGTAACAGCAGCCCCAGAAGCCCCTTCCAGGACTGACTGCCCTTGCCAGTCCCACCTGGGATAGAGCACAATGGTCCCATGGCGGCTCAGGCACAGGCTGCACAGAGCAAGCCTGGGCCTGCCTGTGCAATGCCGCCGCTCTGGGTGTAGGTGTGGCGGGGCGGGGGAGGGTGGCAGCTGTTGCTGGCCTGGGACCCTTCCAGGAAGCCCTGCTGGGTGGAGGGAAGGTGTGGGGGACCACGGTATACCCTGCAGGTCTCTGAGACCCAGGCCCTCCAAGTCTTCACTGCACACTAGCCCAGCACATGGCTCCCTGTCCCCACAGCAACCCGGCCAGGCGAGCTGAGGTGGGGCCAGGAGGGATCAGCCTGGAAAGCCCAGACTGCTGCCCAGACTCTTGGCCCCTGGAAGGGCTGGGCCCCTCAGCCTGACAGCTGGGAGAGAGAAGCCCTTGCCTGGGCTGCTCATCCTAGCTCCCTGGGGCTTTAGAGGAAGGGAGTGCGGCCCACCTAGTCCCATAAAGGTTCCCCGAGAACTCAGCATGCTCAATGAAGTCCCCGGCAGCAATGTCCCGCTGCATCACCTCCCTGGACACAAAGTGGTAATCTGCAAAGGGCAGGAGCTGTTGAAGCTGTCCGCAGCCAGGCCGCGAGGACCCACGTGATCCCGTGTGAGCAGAAC
Source organism: Mormoops blainvillei (assembly GCA_004026545.1). Classification (NCBI taxonomy): domain Eukaryota; kingdom Metazoa; phylum Chordata; class Mammalia; order Chiroptera; family Mormoopidae; genus Mormoops; species Mormoops blainvillei. The sequence goes on from PVJD01016515.1 coordinate 1,145, forward strand.
CAGCTTCTGTTCTGGGCCTGTCTACCCATCTGCCAATCCACAGAGCTGTTCCAGCCATGGGGCGGGGGGATGTCTGGGGAGGGGACAGATATCACTTCTCAACTGTCCTCACTGAAGGGAGCCTGGAGACTGCCAGCTTCAGTGGGGAGGCTGGGGGGGGGGACTTCAATGCTCTGCCTCAGGAATGTACAAACAACTTAAGGTTACAAAACATGCCTGTGATGTCAGAGCGCCCTAAGCGGTGTTCACGGCTCTGGCCCCAGCTGTGTGGCCATGCAGGGCAGCACCCGTGCCCGGAGCGGGGCCCCACGGCTGCCTGGAACCGGGGTCAGAGCCCCCATCAGCCTTTTACACGGACACGTGGAGTCTGCACGAGATTTGATGCCTGTTATCTATCTAGGCCAACTCTCCCGCCCACCCGGGAGGACAGCCCCCTTCAGATGGGGAGACTGAGGCCTCAGGCATCACCCTGAGAGCTGGAGGGGGTTGGGGTGGGACAGCTCCAGACTTGCACTGGGGCACCGAGCGGCAGGGCCAGCTCACCTTTGCCATTCTCTTCTCCGGGCCTCGGGTCCCTCGTGGTATCTAGGAACAAGCACCTGTGACTCATCTGGGACATCCAGGACCCACACATCCCATCCCCAGGGCCTTCCTGAAGAACAAAGCTCGGCCAGTCGGGGGAGCTCCAGGGGCGGTCAGCAGTATGGGCACGTCCCGTCCCATGTGAGGGAGGGTTCCTGGGGGGATTTAGCAGTGTGGGCATGTCCCTATATATTTAGGGGTGTGGGGCTCCACGGGGGTCACTAGGGCCCCCCAAACCCCTAGGACCTCACGGGACACGCTGAACCCGAAGATGCTGCCATGTTCCTGCAGGAGTCTCTTGAGCAGGGTGCTCTTCCCGGCCCCAGAAGGTCCACTCAGGACAACAGGCCTTGGTCCTGACATCCCTGTGGGTGAGTGGGAGCAGAGGTCAGCAGGCCTGTGGGACCCCTGTGGGTAGGGTGGCTGCAGTTGCACCTCCTGCCTCCCACCAACTCTCTCACCAAGAACTGAACAGAGCTGAGGGCCACACTCAAAGCCCTGCTGCACCTCCCCAAGGGGTGGCCCCCCAAGCTGTGCACTCCTACCCCACCTATGGAGGCTGGACTTCTACTCCTAGGACACATCTGGGTCCCCGCTACTGCATCTCTTGGCACCATGCCCCAGAGGTAGCAGAGGTGAAGGTCAGTGGAACCCAGTCCCTGTTCTGGGAACTTCTATTAGGAAGTGAGGGACTGACAGAGGGACCATAGCTATCTGATTCCCTCCACGCCCATCTGTGCTGGGAAGCCAACAGGAGACAGTGGCAGTCCCCTCCCAGCCCACAGCACAGGGCTCAGACATCTGCCACAGGTGAGAGCAAGTACGGGGTGGGGTTTGGGGAGTCATCAACCCAGCCAGCTCTGTGCCCGCCTGATACCCCTGGACCCCTCCCCAGGACAGGACCTACCTCCTGGGTGGGGTCCAGCTACCTCAGTCAGCTTGGGCTATTCAGGATGAGCTGGGAGGGGTTGGTAATCCCAGCCGGATCAGGCCGCTAAGCACTAAACCCCCAGGACAGTCAGTCCCGCCCACTCTGGGTCTTCGGGAAAGAGGGCTGCCCCTGGCCGTTCGGAAGTGGCTGCCCGCCCAGCCGCCTGAGCCTGACGGCAGGAAGGTCACGTGCAGGCGCACCCTGTCTCCAGGGGAAAGCCCCGATGGGTGTGTGGGAGCTTGTCAGCTCCCTACGCAGGCCTGGCCCTGCAGGCTGTCTGGGTAGCCCCTGGTAAGGCGTGGAGGCCCCCATGGAACAGTTCAATGGCCAGCACACTGGCAGTGAGGCCCAGGAGGGACAGGCCACTGGGCTCAGGGGCGCCCTGTCACCCATCTCCAAGACGGCCCCCGGCGGACACTGCTTCCCTATTCCACAGTGTAGGCTACTTGGGTAATCTTGCTAAAGCAGTGCTATTCTGGGGCTACCACACCGCCCACAGGCTCCCTGCAGAAGAAGGTGGGGAACACACAGGAGGAGGGACCCACGGGACCCACCAACACTCGTGTTTCCTGGGCCCCTTGAGAGTTTCCATTACAAAAACACCTTGTTTCAATGCGGAGGCCGTCCCAGTGGGCTCCCAGTGCCCCAGGCGTTGCAGCTTTCCCCCACCCAAATACATGTGCCACACGAGCACCTGCACTTCACACACATGCCTGCATGCACACACACACACGGTTCTCAGCCCAAGGCAGCGGCCCACTGACAGAGTGCCACCCTGTCCGGCCCCCGGAGGCCGGGCACAAGGGGCCCCACCCCTCCCTCACTGGTACCCTTCACAGAGGGCAGTCCTCTGCAGGAAGGATATCCTGGGGGCCGCCCAGCCTCCTCCTCAGGGTGTGTCCTGACTGCCTAGGCCATAGGCAATGGGAGAGGGAGTGTAGGGAGGGACCCAGCAGAGCAGAGGACAGGCTGGGGGCCACCAGGTCCCAAGAGGGGCTGAGGAGGCTAGGGTCCAGCCCCGCACTGCCCAGCCTCTGGTCAGTGCCATCTCTGCCTCTCAGGCTGGGCAGCTGTGGTTACCCACTGGCCTAGTTCCCCCAGACCTCATGGTGTGCCAGGTACCACGGGAGCGTGAGTTCTTCCAGAGCAGGAGTGGCCCCAAGCAGACACCTGGGGATGGTCACAGCGATGGGCCAGGAGGCCTGCCTGAGCCTTGATCATGGTGGCAAACCCTCAACCCAGTGGGTACTCGAGCCCAGCACCCAACTTGGGGCATCCACCTCCAGGGAGGGGAGGACCCAAAGGCTCCCCTACCTACCTGTCAGGGATGCTGGGAGGTGCCCTCCAGGGCGCTGGGGGCACTGAGAAGGGAGAGTGGTCCACTCACCTGCTTGCACAGAAGCCCCTCAGGGGCACTCTGCTTTCTGTCGTGCGCCTGCCATGGACGGGCGCCTTGCCCTCCCACCTCCACACCCCTGTGGGCACCCCCCAGCCTCCAACTGTAACCTGCCCAAGGGGACCCAGTGCTCCTTCTCCAACATGCCTCCCTAGCAGCTCCGACCCCTCCCCACGCCTACCATTGGGCCACGCCCCCTGGCTGCAAGCTCTGACACCTGGAGTGGGCAACCTTGCATGGGACTCAGTCAGCACCAAACACCACACACCAAGTCCCAGAGCTGACACCTTCATGGGGCGTGTGGCACAGGTCCTGCTTGTCACCGTACATCCAAATGCCCATTTTTACCCTGTGCCCTCCACCCTGTGCTGGGATGGGGGCAGGGGTGCCTGTCCCACTGAGCCATGCCACCAGTCCAGGGGGAGCTCCCACCCTCAGGCCCAGTACCTGCCTGCATTGAGCCACTGGTGAGCAGGGGGTGCGCCTGCACAGGACTGGCTGGCAGCTGCAAAGCTCACTCCCTGCCTAGCTATGAAGGATGGCCCCCGGATGCAGCCATCATCTGCCCCACTCTGCATTCTCACAATGGAGAGGTCCAGCCTGCTCAGCCTGGCTAAGGGTGCGAGTGCCGGGTCGCACCCCGTGGGGCCCACAGAGCTGAGTCCCGCTTGGAGGCTGGCTCCCAGAGCACAAGGGCCACACAGGAGCGGCCTGGCCCTGCAGAAGTGCCCGGGGCGGGGGGGGGGGGGGGTGCCCATGGGAGACGGGGTTCTGTCCAGTTTACCACCCAACAGGGCACTCACTGAAGCCACTTTCACAGCACACCCAGCGTGGGACAGCACTTCGGCCCCAAGGCCTCAGCAATCGAGTACTTGGGGACTGACCTTGGCCCCAGTGCCTGCGGAGCCAACCGGGGCACTCTGTGTTCTCCACTCCTTGACTACCCCACAATCCCGAACCTTAGCGGCCTGGCAAGAAATGGGAAAGCTCGCGGTGCTGTAGAAGAAACCCGGGACACAAGCCCGTGCGTTCTGGGATGCTCTCCTCTGGGAGTGCCCAGTGCAGCCAGGCAGCCTTCTTGCAGAGCACGAGAAGGAACTTCCTCCTTCCACTTCCACCCTGCTCTGTCCCAGGAGCCAGGCATCGTCACCGCCCCACCTCCCTCCCACTCCTCCACAAGACACCCACGATAAAGTGTGACCTCTGAGATCTGAGAAAACGGAGAGAAAAGCCCTGCCAGCATCTTGTAAGACACAAGATGGGAAGAAATCTGGCTCAGGACAGCAGGTCCTGCCCCTCCCCCACCTCCCAAACAGACCCTGTGGGACAGGGCTCTGTGTATGTGACACGCTTGGCCAAGTAGTCCTGACAAACACTTAGCCTTTGGGAAGCTGGCTTGAACTGGGACAGCCACAAAGCAGCCAGCCATTTCCTTCTCACTTCTCCCCACAGTCGGGCGAGGGATATTCCTTCCATGAGAAGAAGCGAGCCCCTCAAAAGAACTGGCAAGAGCCACGCCATGCAGGACTCAGGCCTGTTGCAGAGCTGCAGGGTGTGTCTGGGTCTCCTTCCATAACGAAGGGCTGGATTCAGTCCTGCACCAAATCCCAATTCTGCACCACCGGCAGAGGGCGGGGGCAGGGGAAGCACAAGAGGGTAAGCAGGAGGGTCACAGGCCCTCCAGGGAATCAGCCTCACCTTCTCAGAGGGGAAACCAAGACCAGCAAATTCAGGGTCAGCAGGAACCAGAGGAGATAAAACCAGGAAGGCTGAGGCCCAGCACATGCAGAGTCTGGAGGGAGGCGGGGAGACTGAAGCCCAGGCCACGAAGGGTCAGCAGGGACTTGGAGCCGACTACAGAAGTGCCTCCCTCCACTCCGGTGCTCCTAGTGGCTCACCCTCATCACTGACCCACCATCCAGGTGGACTGGAGCCACTTCTTCGCAACCCCAACCACATCACCACATACCCTCTTCGATTTGGTTCCCCCATAGATCGACTGAGTGTGTTTTTCTGGCTATGTGGAACATGACGCAAAAGACTGAAATTTACAGTTTAGGAGTTAAAAAAAAAAAATCAAACAATGTTGGTGTAGCAGAAAAGTACTGAGTATGTCACTGTAACTTCCAGAATCTTCTACTAAAGGAAGTAGATATCACCCGTCCAAGCCAAAGATCAAAGGCCAGGTCTACGTGAACCCAGAATCTACACACAGACCAGGCACACTACACCTGTCACAGGTGTGGCCCCGACCTGGGTATAAGTGAGCTGGGTGTTGCAGGCAGTGGTATGGCATTCTATGAGCAGGGATAGAGTGGGGACTCACCTGGCAGGAAATGAAGCTTGTCAGGGGCAACACAGGAAACCCCACCCGTCCCCGATCCCTCCTGGGGGTGAAGGGGAAGGTTTTCCTGCATCCGTCACAGCAAGTCATGGTCTGGAAGGTCAAAGAGTGATAGAAAAGTCCAGAAAAACCCACATTTGGACAAGCACGCTGACTAGGAAACTCACAAGAGGCTGACCACGAGGGGCAAGTCTTGGTTCCCCTATTCCAGTCTAGGTGGGCCCCTCCTCACACCGGCTGGTCTCCCCAGTGAAAAACAGTGACAACCGGTGAGGTGACACGTCTCGCTGCTCTTCCCCAAACCAGCCCCTGGATGGACTAGGCTCATTCCCTTTCTGTTCCCAAAAGAACGTCTAAGAACAGGAGAGGGGCGGCCCCATCAACCTAGACTTGAGGGCTCCGGGCCCGCGGGAAGCTGATCATACTACCACACCCCCGAATCAGGAGAGCCGGCCCTAAGCACCTGCTCCTGGGCTCGGCTCCGCAGGGTTTTCCACTCTGCGGCGCGGCCCACCTCGGGGAGGGGTCCGGCCGCTTGCCCTCCCGCCCCTCCGTCTCCTTCCGGGTCCACGCCGGCATCAGCGCGAGAGGTTTTACGAGCTGTCCGGCGCTTTCCGTGCCAGGAGGAGTCCCTCCTACGTTCTGAGAACTGGCACTGGGGAACCGACTTTTAAGTACGAAAAACGGCCACCGAAAGCCACTTTAACACCCACACACGCGAACACACAGGACACAACCTCAGAACGAAGAGCGACCCTCTAAGTGGAATCAATGGCCTCCAAAAAGAGCCGCACTACCCTGTCCTCGCGTCCTCCGCTCTGCTCGCTGGGCCTCTGCGACAAGCCAGCCCTGGAAGCCCCTAAGGACCGCGGGGGCTGCCCCACGAGGCCCCCGCGCGAGGCGTCCCGGGCGCACGGGGAGAGCTGAACGCGAACGGCTCAGACCAGCGGGCCGGCGGCGGCGGCGGCGCCCAGGAAGGCCCTCCGGAGCCTGCGCGCCCAAGAGGCCACTCACCGTCTAACGGGGCGCGGCCCAGGGCGGCCGCCGCCAGCCCCGCCAGCGGGCGCCGCAGCATACGAGCCCCACCGCCAGCACCCTCCGCGACGTACGCCGCGGCGCCGCGTCGGCCCACTTCCGCCCGCGGGGCCGACGTCGGCCCCGGCCCCGCCCCGCCCCGCTCCTGACGGCTGTGCGTAAGCGCCGCGCGACGGAGTGCTCGCGGAGTACCAGGGGCGGTGGTCGGCCACGCGGGGACGGTGCGAGCCACCGCCACTCCCAGGCCGCCCTCGAGGCCACCCCGAGCTCAGTGAGGGCGGCAGGTTGGAGCCGCGTTGTGCGGGCCGGGCGGGCTTCCCCGAGGGAGGGTTCGGGCCCCGCGGGCACCCGCTCGGGGAGCTAACAGCGTTTGTCCCTGCGGCCGGGTGGCCTCCTAAGGCGGAGGGAGGCCTGCAGATGCCCAGCCCTGACAGGTAGGGGACAGCGAGGCGGACCTGCCTCTCTCGGCCTGGAGGGCCCCTTTCTTTCCTGGGGGCCGGAATGCTGGGACCTCAGGCATTTGGCTCTGAAACTTCCGGTGTGTCGCAGCACAGTCACAGACGCTTCCCTGCGAGTCCGGGCTTAGGAGGAGTAACCTTGGGTCTCGGCTGCGCCACAGGGACCCTTACCTCGCCGGACTTTGTGAGAACTAAATGACTGTAGCGTGCAAGGTGCGAACCATCCTCCATTCATGCTGCCCTCCGCGCTCAGAGCAGCTTCGTGACTATAACTCACCCAAACGAGCCCAGGTCCTGCCCAGACTGACCGAGTCAGGGTCTTCGGGAGTAGGACTTGGGCATCTGCTGTACACAGACTTTCGACAGGTGGTTCTGATGCCAGCTCAGGGCCGAGAGCGTGATAGCTTACTGGGAGAGACTGGCAGTGACCTAGGCATAACACATCTGCTCGGAGATGTGACTGCGTCTGTGGCTTTTTTCCTGGCTGGCGCTTGGCAAGGACCAATTACGTGGAAAAGCCTGCCTGTTAAAAAGACTTTTCTTGCTCAGTAGGTGACACACTGAGCCAGTGACTGACCCTCGGCCCGCACATGTCACAGTGGCGCTCAGGAGGAATGGCAGTTGCAGGAAGCATGCTTGGGTAAGCACAAACTTCCAGGCCCCTTGGGGTTGCTGTCACAGGGCCCCCCAAAGGAAGGTCAACTTTGGAGTCTCACACTGTGCTCCTGAGCCAGTGTTTTTATCTGGATAATACACACAATTGCTCATGTACAGAGGCCCTGACAAGGTGTTGAGGGGGGAACAGGAACAACGTTGACTACTTAGCACCAACCAGATAGTGGTGGCAGTCGCCTTCCTATTAGAACTGGCAGCCTAGCGCGGCTCTGGGTCTCTGGAGAATGCCATGGCCTGCCTGCTGTCCCCACTGGGACCGCCTCACTATCTGCCTATTCCCTTTGTCCCATTGCCTCCCCCAAATGGGAAGCATGGTGTGGTTAGTGTTGCCAGAGGAGGAAACAAGAGTAGGTTTCTTTCTTTCTTTTCTTTTTTTTTTTTTACTTATTTATTTTTAGACAGAGGGGAAGGGAGGGAGAAAGAGAGGGAGAGAAGCATTGGTGTGTGGTTGCCTGTCACGCGCCCCCTACTGGGGACCTGGCCCTCAACCCAGGCATGTGCCCTGACTAGGAATCGAACCGGCAACCCTTTGGTTCACAGGGCAGCACTCAATCCACTGAGCTACACCAGCCAGGGCAGGTTTCTCGTTCCTGTGGCATGTGGGGATAGGGAAGTGGCACTTGAAGTCTGAATCAGTGTGAACATGGGAAAGGGATTCTGGCTGCAGCGTTCCCTGGAGAACCCTCACCCTGGGAAAGGTTCATGTGGGAACCAATGCTGTAGTGGGAGAATACCCATGTTCTCAAGAGTTGGCTCCATCCCCTTCCAGAAGCTTCCTCAGCCCACTGATGTTAGGTTCTCATGAGTGGCTGTGCCCTGGGCTCCTGACACTGATCGCAGGCTTCTCTGGTGCTGGAGCCCCCCACCATCTCCTTTCTCCTGTCCTTCACTTCTGAAGGCAGGGATTCGCTCAGTTAGTGGTCTGGGACTTAACAGCGAATAAGTTGTGGTTCTTGTGACCAGGGCATCAGAGCCTAGCTGAGGAGATGGGCCCTCAGCCCTCAGTGTCAGCCGTGAAGTGTGCGGGGTGGGTCTGAATCCAAAGTTGCATGAAAGCCAGGCTGGGGGGACTTTGGGGGTCATAAGGCAAGGCCCCAAGTGGGTGAGAGACAGGGGTGGGGCAGAGCAGGGACTTGTAGTTTCCTGTCACCTTGGAGCACGTGTTCTGCACTGTGCAGGAGGTCTTTGCGTGTCTGCCATGTCCAGAAGCAAGTGGCCTCCACTGGTCTTGGTGTGCTCAGGCTGCCCCAACGGAATGCCACAGGCCAGGCACGTTATTTCCCATGGTTCTGGAGGTGTTCCTCTTCCTGATTTATAAATGACCACCAAATTCCCATCTCTTCTTGTAAGAACACCATTCCCATTGCAGGGGCCCCACCTTCATGATTTCATGCAGCCCTAATTGCCTCCCAACTGCCCTGCTCCTAATGACATTTTATTGGGGATTAGAGCTTCAACATGTGAATTTGGGGACATAAATATTCAGTTCATAGCATCAGGTCTGTGTTCCTCTAAAAGGCAGCTTCCTGCCGTATGCTCATGTCCAAGGCTTCAGACACCTAGAGACTGCTACCTTAAGCCATCTGTCCTCAGCAGTCTGGAAGCCTTGTGTTCTCACGCCCCCTCGGCCTCTTCTGGGACGTGGGGTAGGAGCTGCTCTGACCACATCCCAAACCTGGGGGGTTGCTGTGGGCACCCACAGGAGCTGGCCGACCTGGGCTTAGTGGGCACTCTGGTCCCGGCACCTGCCGCTGACCAGCATGTGTATCTGCAGATTGACACGGCAGCATGTGCTGACGGGGGCTGCCCTTGTGACCCGCTGCCTTCATGTGTCCTCCTGCTGGGCTGACAGCAGCAGAGCCTCACTCACTCGTGTGCACAGACAGGCCTATGCACGCCTCTACCCTGTGCTCTTGGTCAGGCAGGATGGCTCCACCATCCACATCCGCTACCGGGAGCCCAGGCGAATGCTGGTGGTAAGCTTCCCTCCTGGGGTGCAGGTCTGGGCTAGATGGGGGAAGGGAGGGCGGGCAAGTCACAGAGCTCACTCCATGCACCGAGATCAGACAGCAGCAGCGGGCTGTGTGGAAAAAGAAAACAAACAAAACATGCCCTGGGTAAAAAAGCAGAAAAAATTTCTTTAAAGAGTAGAAGCTTTGAAGGGAGAGAAGTGGACACCTGGAGGACATACTCATCTCTTTCGCTGACCAAGTGCACACCCTCCATCCCTACCTCCACAGATGCCCATGGACCTGGATGCCCTTTCCCCGGAGGAGAGGCGGGCACGATTCCGCAAACGTGACGCTCAGCTCCAAGGGAAGAAGAAGGAGCCAGAGCTCCTTGACGACTTTGACTTGGAGCGGTACAAGCAGTTTTGGACCAAGAAGTAACTGTGCCCACATGCTGCCCTGACTCAGGATGCTGTGGAGTGTGGAGGGGGGTGGGTGGCATTCATCTTTAAACTGAGCGTCAGGATTGTAAATCCACCTTGTCTGTTTTTCTCAAACATGTGCTGGAGGGGGCTCTCCGAGGCCGAGCGCACTGGAGGGCTTAGAGTCGCGTGAGACTGTGGTTTTAGGAGGAGGCTCAGAGGGCCCATGAGCTGTCACAGGTGTTCGTCCCACTGCAGGAGGTGCCTGCTGCTGCACAGCCGCTCCTCTGGGCTCTGGAGCCCTCAGTGCCAGCGGCGCTTCCAGCAAGCACACGGCATGGGGAGTAGGTGGGAACCAAGGACACTGGCACCTAGTCTGCTGCTGGCTTGCTCTGCCCCTCTGTGGGGCTCCCCTAGCCCTGCCTGTAGGCAGTGGGAAAGTGCTTCCTGACATGGAACAAGGTGGGCAGCCCCACTGCCAACTCTTCAGGTCTTAGCTATGAGCTAGTGGGCTGCCACCTCTGGCCAAGGGGCAGGTTTCACACTGATGGCATGGGCATTCTCCAAGACCTGAGGGAGTAATCACTGACCTTTACACAAGCAGCTGACCCGGCCCAGGCCTGGGGCTGCACCTTTTCCTGTGCTGGGGTTTCATCACAGGACCCTGGCTATCATGCTCTTTCTCATAAACCTGAGGGCCTGTGGTAGAGCACTGCCATATGCACAGATGGTGGGGAGGGCATTCCAGCCATGACCAGGGAGGCAGAAGCCTGTGGGATGTGACGCTGCCTGTGATGGCAGCTCACAGGGAAGCATGCCAGGCTGAGCACCTGCCTTGGACTCCTAGCTTGCAGTCCTTCTCGGTCTGCTGAGCATACAACTGGCCATGTGCAGCTACTGGGGCAACTGGCCTCCAGGGTCTGCCAGCCTTCTGGTCTGCTTGGGGACATTCCCATCTGGGCAACCACCCTGGACCCCTCATCCCTCCCACTGCTACCCCAGCTCACTGCTTACCACTCACGTCCAGGGACTCCCAGCAACAGTCTGCAACTCACTGTTCATGGCCAAGTTATGATGGTGGGAAGAGGCTGAGTGTTGCATGGAAGAGGGGATTTGTGCCAAGAGTAGGGTGGGGTCGGTGATAGAAAGTTACTAAGAGTACTGAGGGGCTGGGGGGGGGGGGGCGCTAAATCCATCCAACATGATTGCTGCTGAAGGCAAGCAGGCCAGCAAACTTTTGGGCATGAGGAGTCCAACTAGGTGTGGAGCGTAGGGGTTCTTGCCAGAACTGATGGCATAGAGATGGACCTAGAGGCCCAAGGTCTAAGAGTGGTCAAGCACAGTCCTGTCTGCACTCCCTCGGTAAGCATCGGGGCCCCGCCCATGCTTCTCTTCTCCCTTTTTCCCAGTCACCTTACTCTAAAATGCCATTAACACTGATTACCCCCAGTATCCAGACTATGGTTGGTCCTTCCCCCGGTGGTAATGTGTGCATGGGCGAGCAGGCTGAGCTGACCCCAGGCTCCCCAGTGCTTCCGTCGTGTCCCTCTGGACCCATGCCTCCCGCCACAACATGCTTCCCTCTGCAGTAAAACGGGGACCCTACAGAGGGCGCGCTTGTGGCTTTGAGCTTGCTGTCCCCAAACTGGAGGCCCCTGAGCAGGTACAGAGACAGGTCTGGAGCTCCCGTGTGAGAGTCGAGGCTCAAACTTGACTTAGTGGTTGGCGCTCAAACCCTGTTGACTCCCACTGTGGAAGCCCCCAAAAAGGCTAGTGAGGGAGTCAGTGGAGGCGAGTCAGGACAGCAGGTAGAGGCCTCGTCATTGCCCTCCCCACCGAGTACCTATAAGCCACGTAAGTAGGGTACGCGCTAGGGCAGCATCCTACAAAAGCCCACACAAACGACAATACAGAGGACGCCTGTTGCAAGTTCTTTATCTGCAGCCACCCTACGGAGCAGCTCCTGCATTCACTGGACCACTGTCACCGAGTCGGGTCTGTGACGCACGGTGGTGACAGGCAGGGCACACTTGTCTGACGAGCATGCTGAGCCATCAGCAGTGAGTGCCCCGTGCCCGTGTGGAGCCTCCACCAGCACCTGGGCAGACATTCTTCTGGGCGTTGCAGCGGACCAAGCGTGGTGCTGTGCGCGTCCATGCTCCTCACACCCCGTGACCACCCCTGGCTCCCACAGCTGCGACCGTGATGGCGGGGACCTCGGTACTGCGGGGGACCTCTCACCAGCTGTTCCTCGGGAGCGCTCGTGACTTTCGTGCACTGCCCCTGGATCCTGGCGTCACCACACAATGTGACTCATAACAATGGTTGCCGTGCCAGCCGGGTACTCGAATCCAGCTTCCGTCCTTTCCGGGGCCGGCATGGGAAGGGGAAGTGCTCCCGCACGCGGGGTCAAAACCAGAGCAGGACTGGGCTGGGACACGGAAGGAGCGGTGCGCAGGCGCGCACGGCGACACAGGGTTGGCAAAAGCGTGACGTCGCGACGCCCGACGCGGAAGCGAGAAGACCAGGGTACTCAGAGGCGACAGGAAGTTAGGTGGAGCGCGGGGGCCCGGGCCAGTTCAGCTGGGAGGACGTGAAGACTCCCGAGCGGAAGGAGAATGTCCCGCGATCTCACGGGGGAGAATGCGGTGTGGGCCATCTCCCCTCGGAGAATCCCAGCTTCCTGGCCCAGGAAACCTGGGCTGGTCTTCCACGGTTGGGGCACCCTGCGCTCCCCCAATGGCGGCTCCCTCGACGGCACCGCGCATGGAGAGCAATCGGCCAGGCGCCTTCCTGCCCCGAAGAAGCCGAGGCCAGAGCAAAAGGCGGAGCCTGGTTAAGGGCTGGCTGAGGGGGCCCTGGAGCCAGGGTTTACAGGACTCGGGACTCTCAGCAGGCCTGCAGTCTCCCTCTTGGGTCAGTCATGTTCCTGGCTTCAGACCCCTTTTTCTTCCTTGGAGCCTCCCTAGGTTGTGCGCCCTGGGCCATTCCGGTACTGCCCACTGGAGCCCAGAGGTTAGGCAGCCCCATGGTGAGTTGCCAGGTGCATGGGGCCACGTGTGTAAGGTGTCCCCCCCCTCCACCCCCACTGCTCTAGCGGCCTCTGGAGCAGTAGCCACTCTGGAGGCCAAATTGGGGGGGTGGGAGGAACAGGAGGGCAGACTACCCGGCAGGCAATGTGCTGAAAGGGTCCTTGAGAAGGTCCCACGAATTTTTCTGCCTTGATGGGAAGACCCCTGAGCCGCCTATTATGCCAGCAGCTGGCCACGTGTAGTACCGAGGAACTTCACCCGGTGAAACAGCCGTGTGTGGTCAGCGGCTACTGTGGTAACCCTTGGGACTTTGTGTATCCCCAACTCACAGCCAGGAGAGTCACAAGAGGAGCAGGAAAAATAAGCACAAGAGAAAAGGAGCACAGGACCTGGGCAGGCTCCTGCCAGGTAAATGCAGCAACTCTGCCTGTGGGGCTAGGCCCGGTGTTAAGTGGCCCCTCACAGTGGGCATCCCCTGGTCTCCCCAGACCCTGCCACACAGCCCAGACTCCAACTATACCCCTTTTGCTCTGCTCCAAGGGGAGGCAAGGGCGTAACAGAGGCCCAGCCCACCAGGACCCTACCCACCTCAGGCAGGCCATCCTCAGTTGAAGCCTTGGAGCCTGTGCCCTGCCAGGGTACTGGAGGGCAGGCTTGTGTAGGCAGGCATGGTGTCTAGGTGAGGCCTCAGCCCCAGATGGCCCCAGGCCTAAGGGGGAGAATACATCTGCCCAGGAGGCTCCACATACTGCTTTTGTTTTTCTTTGTGTTGACTCAGCCTTTGTACTTTAAACTGAAGGTCACAGTGTTGCAATACAAAGTGATGTGTGAAAATGCGGTGAATGCCTTGGGTCCCAGCAGGATCCGAGACCCCACCTGGAGGGGGACTCCTGGTGGCCAGCAGAGAGGGTAACCAGAAATGGCTCAGCTGCAGGGCCTTGCTGAGGTATATGAGTGCAGGGAGAGAAGGTGGACAGACTGGGGGCTTCTAACTGGCGGGTGTGGGGTGGAGGTGGCTTTGTACCCGGAGACACCCTTATTCCTCAGCCACCCAGGAACCTCCTACCCCGTCCCATGGCTCCCTATTTATTTGCCTGCTGAGTCTGCTCTGCTCCTTCCAGGCAGGGCAGAGCCCAGGTGCACCTCCCCTCCCCACTCCAGCTTCTCTGGGGAAGTATGCCTGTAGCCATTCATTCACCACCTTGTCCCCAGGAGAAATGAAAACTTACAATCGCATTGGAGTAAAAGACAAAACCCAGGCTGGATTCATTATTATGAAATATATTCAATTTGCTTCTAATTTTTAAAGACAAAAAGTAAAGGTTATTCTGTCTTCGGAGCCCTGTTTCGCAACCTGTTAAAGACAATAATCTCAGGCTGGGCAGGGCAGAGGGTTGGCCACACAAGATTTGGATGAATACCTGGTCCTTGGCTTGGCCAGGTAGCAAGGGTGCTCAAAAGGGCTCTAGGTCAGAGGGATAGCCCTCGAACTGGTAGGGGGCCTGCAGCACCCAAATGTGCACAGGTGTGCACCATGGCAAAGGCTCCCGAGGCAATGATACAGAACTAGGCCAAGAGTTCCCATCTCTTCTAGGGGCACCTCCACAGGTGACCCCAGGCCCTGGCCCCTTGGGCACACCTCACTCGGGGACCTTGCTGGTCCTTTCTCGGCCCAGCATCACCAAGACTGGACCACGACTGAGTACTGGACTGCCAATGGGGAGAGACCAATGAGAAAGTCCCCCAAGGGTGCTGGGACACAGCCACACCTGCCCTCAGAAGTGGGGAACTGGTCTGCGGTGAGTCAGGGGTTGGCCACACTCCCTAAACCATTCCTGCCCATGCCCCACGAGGCAGCCTTGGTCAGCGGCACCCATGGACTGGAAAGCCATGAAATAGTTAAGAGATTTTATTCTAATAGCTATAATTACAGTGCTTGTTTGTCGAAATGAAAACTGAAAACAAGTATACAAAAACAGTTGATTACTAATTGTGTATTGAAAGCAGTAAGAGGTTCCACGACACCAGATAAACCAGTTCTGAGGTTTCCCCCAAGATAAAGTTTAACAGCTCCAGCTTCTTCAGTGTTTATCAAAATACAAAAGAAAAAAGTAGAGGTTGTTGATTTTGATGTCAAATTTGACCCTTGCAGGCTGAGGGAGTGAAAGCACATGTGGACGGGGGCTCTGAGGAGCTAGGCTCTAAGATGACCGGTCACCTGTCCGCGCTCCTACTGGTAAGACCCAGACGACCTGGAGCGAGTGAGCGTGCATGGGGACCATGGGAGGGCTCCTGCTCTGGCCAGAGATCCCACCAAAGCACCTACACCAACCCAGGGGAAGGCCGGGGTCCCTCCAAGGGGTCCGTGAGTGGTGGCCACAGCCCCCAGGCCTTCCCCGGGGCAGTGGTGTAAGCACAGGTACAAGCAAACGCTATGGGATGCGGAAGACCCAGCGAGACAGCCATTCAGGGACCGTAAGTGACCATGCAGAATGTTTTGTGGCTGGTTCTGCCCACCGCATGCTCCGGACGGGAGAGAGACCACGGGTAGACTGGACTCTAGCCATTACTGCAGAACCTACACTAGGCACATTACTCCCTTCTCTGTGTTCAAGTGTCTCTTTATCTTGTATTTGTACTATTTTAAAAAATGCACTGAGATTGGGTTAAAAACCAACCATCGAAATGGATCTCAACACAGATCTAAAGCCCAGAGGAGGAGCTTAGACTGATCTGATAGCTACTCCCAGAGGCCCCGGGTGCCTAAAATCCCTTCTCAGTACTAGACAGTGGGTTGATTCTCATTTTACAATAAAAAAAGCTGAGTAATATTGCATAGGAGTACCAGAAACTGCCTCATTGGAAACAAGAACTATTTACATTAAATAAAAACCTGGTTGCAGGCTGCGTCTGCACATGTACAGCATGGTGAAGCACACTGGGACCGGCCATGGAGACAGCTTCTGGCGCTCACACCACAGGGGCACGGCTGCCACATGAGAGGAAAAGCAAGGGTGAAGGAGGGAGTGAGGGGGGAGAGAAGAGTGCAGCTCACTTCTGGTTCCGGAGCTGATTGGACAGCCAGTCCAGTCCTTCATAGAGCCCGTCCCCACTGGTAGCACAGGTGGCCTGAATGTACCAGTTCCTGTGGCGCAGAGAGTGCAGGCCCAGCTTGTCCGTGATCTCAGCCGCGTTCATGGCATTGGGGAGGTCCTGGTGGGAGGGGCAGGGTGGCATGGCAGCTATGAGTCATCAGGAAGACTGGGGACCCCCCCCTACCACCTGACCTGCAATCCCTTCAGACCAGCAGCCCCTTGGGGTAGCTCGGTCACACACAAGTGCGTACCTGCTTGTTTGCGAACACGAGCAGGACGGCATCCCTGAGCTCGTCCTCCGCCAGCATCCGCATGAGCTCCTCTCGGGCCTCGTTCACACGCTCTCGGTCGTTGCTGTCAACCACAAAAATGAGACCTGCCAAGGAGCAGGCATCAGTGGAGGTGTCCAGGACACCCAACCTCTTCCACAGGCCATGGCCCCTGGCCCTCACCTTGTGTGTTCTGGAAGTAGTGGCGCCACAGAGGCCGGATCTTGTCCTGACCGCCCACGTCCCACACGGTAAAGCTGATATTCTTATATTCCACAGTTTCCACGTTGAAACCTGAAGAAGCATGGCCCAGTGTGAGCCAAGCCCCACCCCGCAGCCCCCGCAGCCCCCAGTGGCCCAGCCTCCTCACCTATAGTGGGGATGGTGGTCACGATCTCACCCAGCTTCAATTTGTACAGGATGGTGGTCTTCCCTGCAGCGTCCAGGCCCACCATGAGAATGCGCATTTCTTTTTTGCCAAAGAGGCCCTTAAAGAGGTTTGCAAAGATATTCCCCATGCTGCAGACCGGAGGGAGAAACACTGGCCAGAGAAACCTGCAGAGACAAGGAAGGGGTCCCCAGGTCTCTTTCTGTGTTACCCGGGGCTACCAGCACAGGAGCAGCTCAGAGACCACCCACCCTCCCACCATGGATAAAAAGACAAACACCTTGCTTTCCCCTGAAAGCTCACAGGACAGTAAATGAAGAAATTCCAGTTCCCAAGCTACAGAAATAGTCCTGCCTGCTAGGCCTCTCAATCCACCCCTCCCCATCCCCCTTAAAAGGGAAAGCTAGGAATCTTAGGAATAAGGCTGACACTTACCATCTGACATCCATGGCTGTCAAAGGAATGCCAGATCCTCTGCAATCTAACAGAGCTTTTCAAGGGGGCCGTAAACAACCGAACCAAGGACCCACAGTGTCTCTCAGTTGCCCCACCAAGCCCCAGTGAAACGTGGCCCATGCTCAAGATGATAACAAATGCATGGGGAGCTAGCTCCCAGCCCCCAAGGAGCCAGAAGCCAATCTTTTTCAACAAACCCCACAGGCAGGACATTAGGACTGACCACACCTGGGCACTGAGATCAAGGCACAGCAAGGGCCCCAGGGCAGCACTGTCAGGGGGTCTCCTTCCCGCCATCAGAGGCCACCCCCATCCCAGAGAGGAGGGGGCCCATGTGGTATGTCAACACGCTCATGTGAGGACATCTGTGCCAAGTCCAGGCCAGTCTCACCCCAGGCTCCCCTCACTCAGCAGAGCAAAATCACTGTGACATCATCCAGCCAACTGCTTCCCAAGGTCAGAGAGCAGGCAGGCACGGACAGGAGGTCACAGGAGGCCGCTGGCTGGGAAGGGCAGGCTCTCAGTCCCACATGGCCCCCAGGGCATGAGAGCTGCCCCAGCCTGGTCTCTCCAAGCTGCAGCACGTTTACTCTTCAACTCTTATTCCAAACAAGGAAAAAATACTCACTTTCTCAAATGCTGATGTACCTGCCTCCAAAAGGAACCAAGAGCTTCAGTCTTTGGACTATGAACAAATACTGCTGAGTCGGAGGCCAATGAAGGACATCATATGGGCCTAGTGCAGGCACGCCCCACAGGACCCGCCTGGGGGTGGGTCCAGATCCCCACTGCCCCTGACACCCTGATGACCCCTGACACCCTGATGACAGGCTCAGGTGGAGTCAACTGGTCTCTCCACTTGAGTTCTCTCCACCCGAGCACAAAACGACAATGTGCATATCCAGCTCATCAAACATCCACCTCTCTGGTTGCAGCGCCCTGACATTCCTGTCAAATGGTGCTTTTCTATCTAGTCATTCCTTCCTGTTGTTACACTCTGCTGTAAGAAACCACCTTTCCTGCTCCAGGTACAGACATGGGTGTGAACTCACACATTCTTATTTCACTCAACAGGTCAGAATCAGCTGCCCATTGTGGATATGATCCTTTGGTGGTACCAGACATGCCAAGCAGAACCCCTTTCCAAACTAGCTTCAATGCACTTTTGACACTATTGTTTTTGGTTTTGAACAATATTACCTATTCAAAAAATTAAATTTTAAAATGATTAAGATCTTCACTGTAACATTTCCTTTTCTGCAAA
This sequence comes from Mormoops blainvillei, assembly GCA_004026545.1. Taxonomy (NCBI): domain Eukaryota; kingdom Metazoa; phylum Chordata; class Mammalia; order Chiroptera; family Mormoopidae; genus Mormoops; species Mormoops blainvillei. The sequence goes on from PVJD01016515.1 coordinate 19,441, forward strand.
CAGCAAGCTTTCCTATATACAGAGGTTGAAAAATTATGGAACACAGAATACACACTTTTATTTCATTTCACTCCTGAAATCATTACCAATAAACAAAGTGATGCCCAACCCACATGGGACAAAGAGAAAGGGGAGGTAGGTTAACGCAGTGTGGTGGGGTCCGACTGCATGCTCACCCTTGGCCTCAGCCCTGCAGCAGAGCGAAGGCTCATGCTCTACTGGAGAGGGATGTGGTGCACTCTATGCGGAACCAGAGGAGAGAGACCCCAAGGCCTCAAAGCAAGGACCCACGGAAGACCCCAAAACACCCACGCCCTATCTCCCTTTAAGAAGCTCCCATGGAAGAGACCAAAACAAGCAGGAATTTTCAGGAAGGCAAGAAGACCAAGACTATCTAAAAAGAAAACAAACAAAACCCTCCCTGCTCCCCATAGCCCCAGTGTCAATGAGGTGGGGATGTGGGGCCTGAAAAATAAAGAACAGGGTGATAGGACACAGACAGCAACAGCACAGAGCTGATAAAGTGAAAAATCCACAAAAAGCATGGATAATTAAGGGAAAACTAGGAGAATTTGAAAAATCAACATCTACCTTGGGCATGGGGATGACTTTTTAAATAGAAAACCGAAGACAGAATCCAGGAAAGAAGTGAGTTGGCTCTTGTTAAAATTCCAAGCTTCTGCCCTTGCTGGTGTGGCTCAGTGGACTGAGCGTCGGCCTGTGAACCAAAAGGTCACAGGTTCGATTCTGGATGGGGGCACATGTCTGGGTTGCAGGCCGGCTCCCAACGGTTGGGGATGTGCAAGAGGCAACCAGTTGATGTATCTCCCACATATCGATGTTTCTCTCCCTCCCTTTTCCCCTCCATTCCCATCTCGCTAAAAATAAATAAATAAAATAGAACAGAATACAATAGAATAAAATAAAATTAAATTAAATTGCAAGCTTCTACTCTAGGAAAAGACACTGTCAAGAGAAGGAGAAAATATTTGCAAAAGATATCTAATAAAGGACTGTCATCCAAAACCACACAAAGATCAGTTAAAACCCAATATAAGAATGATTAAAAAAATGGGCCAAAGTCCTTGACACCTCAGCAAAGATGCACGCAGAAGGCAAATGAGCCACGAAAAGATGCTCCACAGCACATGTCCTCAGGGAAACGCAAATCAAAGTAACAGCTACCGCCACACACTACACACCTATGAGACCGCCCAACAGCGGGGACACTGACAACATCAGACATGGGAAAGGACGACGGGTCA
>PVJD01016516.1:0-20704 GCA_004026545.1 Mormoops blainvillei
GGGCAGCGTGGGGCGTGTTGCCATCAGCAGATGAGACAGCCGAGGGCAAAGGGCTTTGGAGGCTTCTGAGTCTGAGAAGGTGATTATCACCCTACTGGACACCGCCCTGGGGGTGCCGGTCAGATGACATTTGATGTGGGGCTTTGCTGTTTCTTCCAAAGAAAAGATGTTTGACGTTCGTTGCTTTGAGCTCTCCTCTGCACTCCCCTGCCTGTAGCCGTCCTTCCCCTCGCTGCCGGCTTTCGTCCATCTTTCGTAGAAAAGCTTCAAGCCTTTGCTCCCCACTTCCTTTCAAGACCCCTCGTCCCTTTTAGAGTTTGGACTTCTGTTTAGACCTGTGGCAGCTGCCGCCTCCCCAGGTCCTGCCTGGGCTCTGCGTGTGTTTACCACTCAGCGGGGATTTGTTCACCACCCGGGAGCAGAAGACTCCAGAAGATAAAAGCCAATCATGGAAGCAGAAAGACAGAACGAGGCAGAAAATATCAAGAAAATGAGATCAGAAGCACTGGACTCAAGTGGAGTTGACTTTTGGCGAGAGGGCGGCCCTGGGAGGCCCGCTCCGTGCACGCGTGGCGCTGCTTTGTTTGCTAGGTCGTCAGGGAGACGGCACATCTTCGGAAATCACTTTGTGCCTGCGGAACAGGCCCTTCCATTTTAAACTTTTGTGTTCTATAAAAAAAGCCTCCGTCGCTCTATTTCTCGTGCGTTCCCAAACACGCATGTTGACGGCTCCCATGTCTTAGTTGGCTGGTCAGGTTGTATTTGGGGAGAAGTTTTACGTGGGCTGATAAATAATAAAACACCACTCATCCTGAAACACCAAGAGAACAAGGTGTTTTTTTAGTATAATTTTTTGATAGCAAGTTTGTACTGATGTACGTGTGGTACCAATACATCCTGAAGTGACATCCAAATCCACAGATCAAAATACTTAAAGGCAAGCATAAGTACATTTTACTCTTTCTTTGAAAGTGGGTGATTAGTTATGGTAAGAGGCTACTTAGTTTTCATTTATTAGAAGAGCCATGAGCCAGAACTTCTGGTTCTCAGAGAGTCTGGAAAGGCAACGTTTAGCGTCGGAATATTTTATAGGTTAATACGTCTTATTTATAACTTTGAAGATGATGAACATTCAATGTTCATTGAATCATTTAATATGTATGTTTTTCTAATCTATTTTTAGTCACTCGGAGATTCTGTAGATGATGCTTTGGTCTTGCTAATTCACTTGAATATAGAGTAAGAGAAATGATTTTAAGTGTTACAAAAATAGTATTCATGATCATTGATCGAACTGGCTGTTAATAGCTGGAAGCAACTGGTTCTTACAGGCTGGGTATTTATTGTCTATGAATCACATGAAGGGATAAATAGGGTATGTAATTCAGAATATTTTAAACTGAAATTTGAGACCATCCGACACCATGGAAATATACCAATAAATCATTCATTCAGCAGACATTTATTGAGCACCTACAAGTTTTCTAATAACTGGGTTAGCCGGAGGTATTTTTCAAACGTCAACATCTGGAAATGAGGAAGAGAACAATGAACTCAGGGCGGCGCTGTGAGCAGCCAATAGGCAATGATCTTTCTGGAAAAGTGTAATGCAACAGTATTTGCGTTGATGGGGAAACATCTCCATTCATTGGGAATTTCCAATAAACGTCCTTCAGGATGGCAGGCCCAGAGGTGGCGGGGCGGGCGGCGGAGACCCCACACTTAGCCGCCCATGGGCTGTTTTAACTGCATCCTGTGGACTCAGAGAAGGCGGCCAGGGGGTTATCAGAGCTTCCTCACCGCCCTAAGGGATTCCTAGGGACTGCGAATTTCGCCCTTTCCTCCTCACTGACCCCTTCAGCCTTTAGCTTTTTCTTCCTTCCAATTAACTTCAAATGTTTCTACAAGAAACCGTATTACCGAGCTCCTACTTTGACTACGAGGTTGTGATGATGCCTTGATACACTGTGGAGTTGACCCACCTGACTTTTTTTGCAACTGGTTTTTGTCACTTGCTGGTAATTTCCACTCCTGTCAGGGGGCAAGGCGTGCCTTTCCTTTCCATCACGCGACTCCTTCTCCCTGTGGGGGTCACTCATTCATTCTACACAGCACCACGCTGGGTGTTGGTGGTACCAAGAAAATAAAGACTTAGGTTCCAACGAGCCGGCAAAATGGAGCTGGTTCTCTAAAGGAACGTAAGTCATTATGCGGGTGTGGGCACAGAGGAGGGCGTCACGCACCCCTGAGGGAGCGTGGAAAAGCGTCCAGAGGAGGTGACACTTGAAGAACACTGTGAATGGAGAACAGGTCACCTCCGTGCGTACAGAGTGGGACACAGCAACAACGAAGAGCAGGATTTGGGAAAGAACAAGTGACTGTCCAGTCGGATGCGGCGCAGAGACGAGAACACTCCGAGCACCCTGAGGCGCATTTTTGAACAGAAATGAATTTGGAGCGTCTCTTCAAGAGGGCAAAGTGTATGGTTTGGTCCCAATCCAAGCTAAATCGATGGGCTGTTTTTAAAGTACCTCTCTTGGGGCGACAGCTATCACAGCCAGGTCTCCCTCACATCGTAAAAGTACCTTCGAGAGGAAAATAACCCACAAGGACATCTCTGTGGGGCGTGGGACTCAAAGTCCCGTGATGTGCAGAGATGCCTCATTGTGTGGGCTGGGCTGGGACCGCCGTCATCTGTGGTCAGAGAAACACAAACTGGGCTCCGGCGTCCACGGGGAAGCTCAGGCCCCGGTTTGGGGACGAGGCACCAGCATCCCGCGGGGGCTGCCACATGCTGCCGTCCTACATTTCTCTATTTTTAGCCTTGATTTCCTCTGTGACTCTTGTCTGTTTAGGAGAAGAGCTGGTGGGATGCTCGGTGGGCCCTACTCGGGGTGTGAGGGGACTGTTGCCTGCGGGGTGCAGGACACCCTGCTCCTTTCTCCTGGTTATCACAACGGGGACACCAGCTCCCAGTCACAGACCTTCTCTGACAACCTTGGGGTCAGAAGTCCCACTGCGGATGGGCCCTGTGGCTCCGTGAGCAGCGGTGTGGGCAGCCCTGCACCTGTGTCCACTGTGACCCCGGTGACACGATTCCTGTGTGCCCCGTTCCACCCGAACCCGTGAAACATTCCCGCAGTTGCTGGCAGACTGTCCACCACCCTCTGCTGCATCTGTGCGGCTTTTGTTGTCCTTTGTTCCCACCCGTTTTACTCCCTGCACCTTCCACGAATCCCTCTCTGTTTGTTTTTCTGGCTCATTCTCTCCCTCTGCCCCCACAGTTCCCAGCTTTCCAGCGCCGCTGGGGCTTGTTGTCATATTTCTTCTGTGATTTCATTGCAGTTTGGTGCTGGGCAGTCAGCTGTCATGAACAAGGAAACCACTGTCCCTGTGGTCTAGCCCACACCCCTAAAACCCAGGGACACCACCGTTTATTAAGGTTGCTCTGCGGCCAGGGGAGAAAGGCAAAATGGCTTTCATTGCTGCAGAGACAGGAAACGCTGTTTTCTGCATTCACTTGCGATCTCAGGGGGCCCGGCCCCTCGGCAGTAGCCCCCCGGGCGTCTCAGGGACGCGCCTGCTCCCTGCTCTGTCCGCCTGCACCTGCCGTCTGGAGAGCTCCTCCGAGGACGGCTTCATGGCCGTGACTTGCCAGTAATGCCGTCAGTTTAGCCAAGGGAGGGCGTCCCCGCTGGTCCGAGACAGCTTCGATCCGTGTGGCTGTGAAACACGGCGTTTAGATGCCCCCTGCTCCGAGTCCAGCGCACAAAAGAAAAACAAGAGGGAGGATTCAGAGACTCTCGTTAGAGATCTTTAGAAATGGTTCCCGGCATCTGGGAGCCTGGTATACGCTGTTCAAGCCCGAAACAAAATCTGCAGGTTGGGGGCTGGCTAAGGCGACCTGGGGCGGCCGAGTGGGGGCTGTGTTTTTGAAGGGGTCTGCGGTGGGGACGTCAGCTGAGGGTCCCTGAACACTCGGACCCTGGAGCTTCCTGCAGGGACTGCACAGGGCCGCGTGTCTGGTCAGGGGCAGAAGCTCCAGGAGCCGTGGGCAGAAGCCACGGGACAGACACGGTCTGCGTCACATGTCCCCAGAGGGTGCCAGGGAGAGGGCTCCAGACACCGGCCAGGTCCTGAGGAAACTAGCACGGGTCACAGGAGTGTCAGCCAAGTAAGGGTTCCCGTACAGCATCTCCTCTCCATCCCCATGACCCCTTCTTCCCGGGTGCCCCTGGCGGTCCACCCAGGGGATGAGGGACGGAAGGTCCAGGCCCCTCCTACCTGGGGCTCGCCTGAGCTGGGGGTGCCTGCAGGGCCAGGAATCGTGCCCGAGGCAAGTGTCTATCGTCACCTTTGCACTGCTACACAGGCCACTTAGGTGGTTATCTCAGGGGGGGATTCCACGCTTCCTTTTTTTGTGAGAAAAGAATCACCATCGATCCGCAATACATTTTTCTAGTTTCTATCAATCCCAGCAAAGTTAACAAAACGTAGCAAGCTGGTAGAGTAATTCAGAACAATGAAAAAAAAAGGTTGAAAAAAATCTGTCATCAAATCCTAGCACTGCCTCAGGCAAGTCGTGTGACATGGGACGCTGTCACCCCACTGCCCCATCCCCAGAGTGATGCGAGTGCAGAGACCTCCCCTCACGGTGCCGCGGTTGTGGGGAGGGTGCGGGGCCTGGACTCAGAGGTGAGGGTGGGTCCCCGGGCTGCCCCCGGGGCTGTCAATCAACCCGCTTCCTGAAAGACCGGGTCTGAGCAGAGCATCGTCAAGGCCACCACAGCTCCCTTGCTGGTTTTTAGGGCAGGTCAGAGCTGCCTCTGACAATTGTGCGGAAGGGGCCCCGCCCGAGAGAAATGGACCAAGGGCCCAGAGGGGCCCGAAACGCAAGGCCCCCCAGTTGCGGGGCCCGCAGAGCAGATGTCCCAGGGAGGCACCTGTGTCTAATTCACGCCGCGGTGCGTCTGGGGGGACGCCTGGCCCAACCGCTGCAGGGAAACGGAACCTTTAAGGACAGCGGTGCCCACACGCGTGTGCCGCCCTGCGCCGCACACACTGAGCGGGAGCGGGGCTCCACCGCCCCCGCCCCAGGCCCGCTGGGCACGGATCCCGGACCCGGGAGGCCTGTGGGCATGGTGGGCGCTCACCTCGTCTCGGCGGCAGGGCAGGGCCCGGTGGGTCCCCCACAGGCTGCAGGTCCGTTTGGGTAATTAATCCTCCGCCTGCTGAGAGCCGTGAAGCTCGCCGCCCGGTGAGAAGGGCGCAGCTCGGAAGGCCCCGTCTAATCCCGCGCCGTGCGCTCTGCGGCGTCACGCCCGCTGCTTCCACAGTGAAAGTGCGCGGCCACGAGGAGCGCTTTGTTCCAACCCCGGACACGACTCTCCGCCCATTATGAGCCGGGACTCGGGCAGAGTCCCTGCACTGGACACAGTGATTACAAGTACCTTTTGCTTTGATACTCAGAAACAGGAGTGTCCGCTTACAAGGAGGCGGCCCAGTGCCGGTGGCCCGCCCTGCAGGAGTGGGCAGCGGGGCGGTGGCGTGGGCGGCCCTGGACGCCCCCGGCCCCTGGGGCACAGGCCATGCCATGTGCTCACATCGTGGGGCTGAACTAGTTAACAGTCCGCATAATCTTCATGGGCTGCAGCTAAGATTTCAGGTCTTTTAAATCCAAATGAAGGCACTTCGCTTATCCGGTGTAAATGGAACTTACAAACAGAACTGCAATTTCGTTTAATAGCTAGAAACCATTACTCTGATGGCTTGACAAATGCCTATGAGGATAGACTGTGCTATTTCATCCCAGAAAGGACTGAATATTAAATAAATGTAACCTCCCAGTGGGCCCTCCTGGAGCCCCCTACTAATTTTGGAGGGCCGCTTTCAGAGCTGAAAGCATTTTAGAACAAATGTGACGGGTGGGGGAGGCAGGTTCCATGGGTCAGACGACTGCTTTGTCCATGAACCCCAACTCCTTTTCCACCCTCTCCCGTCACTTCAAACTCATTATGGGGACCGACAGAACCTAACACAGAAGTTGGAAGCACCATTGCTTTATGTCCAACAGCCTGCTGGGGGATTGAAGCAATTAATTCATTTCTCTGTGCATGCCCGCTATTATTTGGGGGAGGGAAGAGGACTACGCTACATCCAGAGACCCCCGTCTGGGTGGACATCTCTGGCGTCAGACGTGCGCGTGTGCCCCAGTGAGCTAGACAGGTGACCCCCGTCCACGGTTAGATGTGGTATCAAAGGCACCCTCTCTGGATTCAAAGAATAAAGCGTCATCAAGGGGCTTTCAAAGAAGAATCCGCAGAAACTGGAACATTTGAATGGTGTCAGAATCAGAAAAAAATGGGGTCTATAATTATCTTCTGTGATTAAAGACACTTTTGATGTTGGCTGCTGATGGAGTGCAAGAAAATGGGACAATGCCCCCAGGACAGATGTGTTCAAGGGGACCTTGGAGAGCCAAGGGGGCTGAACACAACACAGATTTAGTTCCCCTGCACCCAGCAACTTTCTTTCTTCTGAAGACTTACCACTTACAGGGGCCACAAATGAACATGCGACCTGATGACAGGGAGCAAACAACTTTGGGGACAACCACAGAAGGGGTCGCAGTGCTAATAATCTCAGCAAAGTCACAGCAACTACAAGCCCTTTAATTACCACTGGTTGAAAAACCCTCACGGTGCCCGCGGAGCACTTTCATGCCGTGGTTTTTGTTTTGTGCCCGACGAGAGAAAAGCGTGTGGAAAGTTTCTGATTCCCCGACGGCAATGACCGGAAAACCAATCAAAGGGCGACGAACGTTTTTGGAAGAGCGTGACTCGCCAACTCGTCCAATGCTTTTTCTTTTTTAAGCCCACTGGACGATGGTGTGAAGTGCTTTTATTTCATGGGAACACAGGTTTCTGTGAATAGCACAGGCCAAGAAATCAGAACAGAGCCTTCTCTTCCACTGCCCGGCACGGGGTCCCTGTCACGACACCCATTCACCTCCCGAGACACTGTGGTCTCCAGATTTTCTTATGTACACGGCTAGCAGGGGACCCCCATTCCGACACCAAAGCATGAGTGGGGTGCAGCCATGTGTTCTGGTGAGACACCAACATTCCTACAAATTTGCAAAATTGTATGTTTCTTCAAATGATAAAAAAGGATCAAACACGCATAATGAGTGATCTGAGGCAGAAATTGGCCCCTTTATCGGATGATGAGGATGAAAACAGGATAGGAAGCAGGAACCCTGTCCCTAACCTGTTCCCACCCCCAGCCCCCCAGCTCAGCAGCACCCCTCGCTGTTTGCACATGGGACGGCAGCCACCAACCAGGAAACACACACACACACTCACAGGCATGCACACATCCACACACACAATGCACACACACACACACCAAGAGGGAGGGGCGTTTTTGGTTGAAAGTGAGTGTCCCCTTACACCGTGTCAGCCGCGGACCCGTTTTGTCTGTCACTGTGCTCTCAGATGGAACTTCTAATGGCTGTTTTGTCAAGGGAGCATTGTGTGCGGTGTCTGAAAGCTGAACTAGCTCCTCAGTGAGGGGGACAAGAAAGAAAACGCAGCTGCGGCTGAACCGGGACCTGCTCTTCAGCAGAAGGGCCCCCAGGGCAGGCGTGCCTGCCTCTCAGTAGTCCATTTGCAAGACGACCTTTCCGTTGACTTCCGTCCCGACGTCCTGCCAGTGTGTGGTGTGAATTTGTTTTCCGAGACACAGACCACGCCACGCTGCCAACACCTGGCCGTCCCGTTACAGTTCTTCGTGGTGTGGTCTCTTTCGACTTCTTTTACAGCTAACATACATGTGTGATTGTCGACAGAACTCTACACTAACGCAAACAAAGCAGAAATCCAGCATCTCTGGAGCCGAAAGCCAAAAGTCTTTGATGGCAGCCTGTTTCGCAGTGGGAACAGGCTTTGTTCCGACGGGCGTGGATGCGTTAGGGGCCACTGGAAGTTAGCACCATAGACGATGTCATGGTGACAAATTCCTATCTTATTCATCGAACTCTAGAGAAAAGTGGAATTTTTGCACTGACGTGTTCTGCTAAATCTTTAAATGTGAGGGGATTTTGTAAGTTAAAATCCTACTTCCCCACATAGTCACGTTATAGCAATAGTTTTAATAGGTCAAGAGGATTTTTCAACTTATTTTGCAAGTGCTACTCTTAACTAAAATCATTGCATTTCTCCCTTCAACAGGCCAACAAAATATGTACTTTCCCCACCCACCCACCCCCATTTGATGGACGTAGAAACTGAGGCTCTGAGAGGTTTGGTGGCTCACCCAGAGTCAGCAGAGAGGACAAGCTGGCCGGTGGCTCTGTGTATACTCAGACCATCCTGCCTCGCGTACGAGGCCGTGACATTGAATCGCCACCGGCTGAAGAACCAGGCACTGCCCCGGGGGTCATATCACCGTTGCCCTGGCATAGAATGTCACGTGCGTGACGTGTTATTTCCTGACATTATGTGGCTTGACTTATTTTTACGGTAAGTCCATTGTAGAGGTTGATACATGTTTAAGCAAGAAGAAGGAAATTAAATCTTAAAAGATCATTTATATAAGATTAGAGAGGCTATCCTGAATACACACAAGTGGATAAGAGAAATGTTAACTAAACCGTATTTCATATCGGAGTCATATTGTCTTCCTGCTCTTTGCTGCCTGAAAAGTTTTCCCATCACTATTTTTTCACCGAGGGAAAAGGGTATTTACTTGGCTCACCTTCTCAGGCGGTGACGTGAGACCTTGTGCAAACAGTTGATTTTTTACGGTGAGCCAGGGAAGGTCTCGATGTTTGAGGTCTTTAGAGGCGCCTGGTGGATACTCGTTTCAACGCCAGTTCTTTTTTCTTTTTGTCGGGTGTGTGTGTGTCTCCCTCAGCAGCCTGCACGGAGGAAACGGGGCTCCCTTGGCCACCTGCTCCTCCGGCCCCGTGCAGCCGGCCGCTCCAGATCCTGCCTGGCCGGGGGGTGCCTCGCGGGGACACGGCACACTGGCCGGGATGCTGCACTTTGCTTCATAAGGACAGTGACCTTCCAGGCCAGCGGCATCTACGTGACCACTCGACGCTCCTCAGGGTCCCAATCTGCAGGGCTCTCACGCGGGTGTACCCCGCTTTCTCCCCGGCATCCCCAGGCCCTCACCCCCGTCCTGTGTGCCCCTCTTGCTCTAAGGCTGGGAACCTGCATTTATGGCAAACGCTTCCAGCGGTCCTCGTAGGCCGAGAAGCGTTCGGGCTAAAATCCGGGATGAGGGAGGCGAATCCCAGGTGGGCTTTCTCTAGCACAGCAGCTGCCTGACCCTCTCCGGACCTCTGTCTACATGTCGCCGAGCGGCACAGCCTGTCTCATCGTGTCGGTGCTGTGGCCATGCGTGGGCCTCTGCAGGACCGTTCGGGAGAAGGAACCGGCGGCACTTCAGTCCTGATCTTCTTTTATATTTATATTTTATATTGAGTATTTTCATTTATATTTGCAGTAATGAGTTATGGACTTGGGGTAATAGAATTGTGGCAGAAACATTAGAAAAAGGAAGCTGGAAATAATATTATTATTTCTTCTTCCTGTGCCTTTGCTATTTATTGACTCTTTTCAGTGATCAAAAATAATTTTTTTCTGTGAATGTTAAGGGGGTACCTATACCACAGAAAACCCACGGAGTGGGATACAAAGAGCAAAACTACCCATTGTTTCGCTGTCAGTTATTGTTCTTACAGTGATGATACGGTAGGTAGAATGAGTTATAAAATAATAAAATCGTCTCTAGATTACCGGAACGTTCGAAAATAGATTTTCCTTGGTTCTCTCTCCCCTCTTTGCTGACTCCTGTCACTCTGGTCCTTTAAATCTGGATGTCTGTTGAGCCAGTTTCAGCCAGAAACTGTTTCACCTCCATCCGTCAGAGGCGTGAGTGTGTGCGGAGGGCGGCCGGGGTGTCGGGGCACGTGCTGCGCCCGTAACTAGGGAACGGCCCCAGAACGAGGCAGACGGCCTTGGGTGGGGATGCTGATTGTCCTGCGTGCCACCTAGGCAACTCTGAGTGCTCTACCACCAAGGACCCAAGGGTTGAGACACTGAGATGTCCACCTGAATGCCATGCACGTGCATCACGCGAAAGCGAGAGGAGGCCGCCCACTCTGTCTCCTGTTGCTGAGGGTAAAGGCTGAGTCCTGACCGGCGTCCACCCTCCATAGACCATTCCTTATAACGACAGTGAAAGGGCTGGATGGCGTTATTCAATGTCGCCATTTTCTACTTTTGGATAAGTAGGAGATATCCAACATAGGCATCTAAAATCTCCAGAGAGACCCGAACCACATTACTCTGCATTTCATTTATGTACTTATTCAAACACTGTTTATTGATACTTGTTATGTGCCAGGCTTCAGGGCAGAGTTTGAAGTCCTGATGACCTACAAATAGTGATGCCATGAGCCACACGCGGCTCTTTAACAACTTTAATTAAAAATAAATTCAATTGAGAGTTCACTTAGTCGCCCTAGCTGCCTCTCATGGGTTCGTCTCTGCGGGCAGTGGCTGCCGCGTTGGACGGCAGGGACAGAACACTGCCGTCGGCACAGAAATCGCTGCTTCTCAGTTTTAACGGTAACCGAAACACCCGTGGCTGTTGCCCTCCCTCGGCACGGTGGGCGGAGACCTTTCTTCTTCAGAGTAAGGGTCTGACTCCTGTTCTGTGCTGTCCTCAGGGGGACACGCACTCACGGGGCAGAGAGAGAACGCCGTGGTGGAAGTGGGGACGCCAGCCAGGGCCTGCAGGAGCAGGAGAAGGCGTGTGAAGGTCTAATTTCGTGACCGTGCCAGGCCACAGCGACGGAGAGCCGTGCCCGGCGGGCCGCTCACCCCGCTCTGCCGCTCCTCTCGGGGCCCTGGGTCTGGTCGCGGTGAAAATGCAGCCACGATGTCGCCTCTGAAGCTGGACTTCTGGACTTCCGGCTCCAGGCCTGCGGAAGGCCACCTCCCAAGACTGTGTCGCCTGACTCCTGAGTCCCCTACTCCGAGGCCGCTGTAGGGCTGGTGGTCTGTGTCCTTACTCTGCACCCCCGGGAGCCCACCCACGTGGACACTTCAAAAGTACTGGTTGAGTAAGACAAGAGCGCCCAGCGGCTCACGACCTCCCACGTCCCCCTCGCCCCCCGTTCGCCAGTGAGTTCTTGATCCTTCCCGTCTGTTCTGTCTGCCCCACTCAGCCTGCCCATCGCCCCCCGACCCTCTTCGGTATCTGCGCTGAGCGCCCTTCCCTCAAACCCGACTGGCCGCAATCCCTGCAGGCCGCGTGGCAGTCGAGGCCCCCAGCACCTGCTCTGTGTTGCCCCTGCTGCTCCTTCATCTGGCCTCCTCATCCCACTCCCTCTTCGCACAGCTGGGGGCGCTCCCGGCCTACTGTCCTTAACCGTCTCCCCTGCACGCAGGAGCCGTTCGCTCACACGGCCGACGCATGTCCAGGCGGCGTGCTGGACGCTGGGCCGGCCCGGTTCGCTCCCAAGCATGTGCGCCACCCCTGGCCCCGCCCCTCTCAATCCTACTGGGCGACCCCGGCCCCCAGCCTCCCTGCACCCCAATCCCCGCCCCCAGCTCCCAGCCGACACCCTGCCTCTGGGCGCCCCCTGCGCCCACTGTGCTCATCTCATAGTCTGATGAGTGGTTCATTCAGTCGACAGACTTTTTCAAAAGTACCCACCGCATGCCAGGAACTGTGTTATTTTCTAAGGAGGCTTTAACATTGTAAAACGCACGACTCTTGGGCCAGTGACCATATTCACATAGACGGCAATAGTAACACATGGTGGCAGCGCCACAAGGGGCCAGTCGTCTCCTACAGGGACCACATCAGGGCTCTCCAAGGACCCTCGGGAGTCAGCAGGGCCAGGGTGTGAACGGTGTCCACCTCACTCCACGTGCACACATATAACATCCTCAGGGGCCGCCAGACACTGTACGCCCCGTGGGCCTCAGAGTTACTGGCGCTGAATTCTGAATAAAAGAACACAGGCCCATCTTCACAGCGTCCTGTTCTGAACATCCAAGGAGACGTCCCTCAGGGAGCAGAGGAGGTGGCCAGTCTCCAGGAGGCGCGGCCGCCTCTGAGTGGCCAGGGGACGTGTGTTGGGCAGGCATGTCTTGTCTGCACAAGAGAGACACACGGTAAAGAGACAGAAAATGCCATATTCGGTTCTATCTGTAGGCCACCTGAGCTGCGGAGATCTTGCTATAAAATGATGAAGCATTTAGACTCCGTCTGAGCTGGGGCTGCTTAGGAGAGCAGAGTCAAGAGGTGAGGCTCAAACAATCGGAACACAGAAAAAGCTTTCTTTGGTGGCTCAGGATGTAAGATTCCACAGTGATCATTTTATTTCATTCGATAAAGCAGACATACAAAGAACACCCGCTTAAAACACACACACACACACGAACACACTCTCTTCTAGGTGCAGTGAGGGGTTGAAGAAAAACATTTTAAATAGTAAAATATCCCCCAGCATCACAGAAGACACGGCTGCTCATAAAAACGCTCCTCGTGTGATACCAAGGCCAACGTGAGCTCTGACGGAGAGGCGAGGGGCCTGGCGGGTGCTGCCGGGGGCGGGGGCCGCTCCCGCCGAGGGCTTGGATGGCTCGACGGGCGGGTAGGCTTGAAGCGAGCGCCAGCGCAGCCGGCTACTGATGGCAAGCGTGACGGGAAGCGGTGCACGAGGGAGAGAAGGCCGCAGAACGGAAGCTCGGGTGCCGGGGTCCGGGAAAGGGGCAGGGTGTGGGAGACATGCCCGCAACGGGCCGTACGAGGGGAGGCAGTGGACCCTGCGCCAGATAGTGGGGTCGTATTCTCTTTGTCGGGGGACCAGGGGAACCATCTGAAATTCGAGGACTGAAACACAAAATGACGCAGGAAAACACGGACGCACGGTGGAGACGGGGCTCCCTTGTCACCGGGGACGGAGCCCTCTGAAGGCTGCCCATGAGCGAGGCGACTGGGCCACGGCGGGCTCCCAGCGGGGTGGTGGGGGCTTCTGCGTGCCCCTCACTCTCTCGTCGCTCCTGTTGTGAGAATGAGAACAGGACACCGGCGTTCCCCAGTCATTTATCAGGTCCTCTCAGCGTCAGCTTTTCCATTATTTTCTGCATTTCCTCCTAGTGCCCTTAAGCCTGTGTGAAAGATGGGTTTCAGAGTTCATAGTTTAATTGCATTTTACACTTTCTAAATGATTTACAACCACTAATACTTGCTGATGAGTTAGAGGTCATCATTGGTAACCGTCCTTTGCTTTCAGCAACAGAACCGAGTGCAGAGCTGCCTGGGCAGCGACCCCAAAGCTCCCTGCACCGTGGTGTCCTCCGGACAGAAACAGGTGCCCTCGGGACAGAAACAGGCGCCTGAATGAGAGCCAGGTCCTTTCAGGTAAAAAGTGAGGGAGAGGGCATGGCGCCAGGACAGCCTTTCTACGCACTAGGGATTTGATCAGAACGCGTATTTTTTTTTTTTTTCATCTGCAAAAATGACAAGAAATGGTCTCATTGCCTTCGGAGGTCCCACCTCTTTTCAACATGTGTCACTGGCACATATATGAAGACCCTCCAGGTGTGCCGCTCATGGAGACGATATGCCGCCTACGTCCTGACTTCAGGCAGTGATCTTGAATCAAGTCTCACGTTAATGATACTGAAAGACGCTTGCGACACACCTCGCACTTCACAATGGGGAACCACTCGGCATGGACGGTGACAACGTGAAATGACACCGAGCTTCTTCCTGGGGAGAGGCTGTCCAGGGGGTCAGACTTGAGCTTGTGTCCCTAACCTGCCATTCACTGGTTTTGCCACGTGGAGTGAGACCCTCCACGCCTTGGATGCGTCATCTATAAAGCGGAGATAATAATCAGGCCGTGTACGGATTTATTAAATTAATTGAAAGAAAAGAGGCAAAGTCCGAGCACAGTGCCGCACAGACAGGCGCCGGGCCGCGCTGGAGGAGGGAGCAGACGCGGGCTCAGCCCTGGAAGCGCAGCTCGGGCAGGGTGTGCGAGGGTCGTGAACGGAATCGTTATAAGGAGAGGCTGGTGTTTTTGCCATGAAAGCGGCGCAGAAAGGAGACTGGGCATTTGGATGGGGGACCTGCCTTTTCCAGTTGGTGTTGGCACCTTCGACCTTCAGCCAGTGGTCCCATCACCTCCTTCCTATTAGTTTCAGCTGCATCTTGTTGGCGAGGCGCCCGTGGGAGGGCTCTCCCGGGAGTGAGCCTGAGGTTGGGGTGCGAAGCGGCTCTTTGGTTGCTGCCCTGTTCATGCTGCTGGGCTTCGGGGGGCAGGCAGGGGGCTGGGAAGGGCTCGGCCTAGCCTCCCCACTGCCTCTGGGCCCGAGGACTCTGCCATTAAGAGCTGGACACTGGGTCACAGTTTTGTCAGGCCAAACCGGGGTCAGGAACCCAGAGAGGCAGGCGGTTCTTCACTGACTAGAGTTTCAGAAGATTTTCCCTGGGATTCTGGAAATGCCACGAGTGCTTTGTTGGAGTAGAAACGGCCTTGATTTATTTTAAATCAGAGAATAACTGAAGCATAGAGCCCCTGGGGCTTGAAGAGGGGGCCTTGGAATTCAATCAACAGGGCTATTGATGAGGCTCCGTTCACTCTTGAGCATCTGAACAGCTGACTAGCTTGGGCAAAGGGAAACACACCCCCTCTTGAAATACACTCCTTGTCCTTTTCTAGGGCTGAGGGAACGGGAGATACTCCATTTCATGCTGCATCTAATTCCACTGGCTTCGGGGGTCCATCCGTTCAGCCCAGATTCTCTGTCTTCTTATCCTGAAGGTGTGGGGATGTCAAAGAACTTTCTTCCTACCTTCTAACTTCTTCTGGCTGGGCTAACAGCTGAGTCAACACGAGACAGATGAACAGGAGGAAAATGACCAGATTTAATACAGGTGTGCGTACAGGAGTGTCATCCGACTCCGAGACCCGAGGACACACTGGACGCTGGAGGTGGAGACGCCACCTTGAGCTGAGGAGAGGGGGACCGTGGTCTGGGGCGTCACAGGGAGAAAGACAGCTCACAAGGAGACGGGGAAGTGAGTCCTAAGTGAAGGATGTTTCCTGGACCACCTGGAGCAGTGGGACACGCCAAGGACTTCGACCAAACTGGCCTCGCTAGGTTCCTCCCGCCCGTGGCGCGAGTTCATAGTTTACTACAGCTACTTGTGACGGCGCCCCCTTCCTGGGTCTGGCCCTCTGTGGAAACCCCTCCGGCGGTTGGGGGACGGGAGAAGGTTTTTCCCGAGTCTCCCGTTTCTTAAAAATGACCAGCTTCAAATAATCAATAACCTCCCCCAAACAGATTTTAGGGTGGCAAAGCCCCTGCCCCTCAGGTGGAAACTCGATAATACATAATTTGTCAGATAATTTCATTATGTTTTCTTTATCAACAAATTTCCGCTGGCGCTTAGGGGATGAGGAGGGGAAACGTAGTGGAAGCTGGAAGTCCGTGCGCCCACGGCCGCGTACCAGTGCGTCTAAAGCAAAGCAGGGGGCTAACGGTACACGAGTTCACGTGGGAGATGCAACCTTCATCTTTGAGGGAACTGTCAGGAAAGGTCCTGAATGGACATCGACCAGCCGTCCTGGGCCTTTGGATCCTGAGTTCCCACGCAGAGCAGACTCTGTGGGACAGTCCGTTCTAGAAGGCCAGATTTACAAGGCCTTGCCCTGCATGCGGAAGGAGTTCATTGTGGCAGAACGGACTATGTATGTCCGCTTATAACGCCCTCACCTGCTAATCCCCGGGACGGGCCAGGGCCCTTCCCTAAGGCCGTCCCTGCACGCAGGTGTGGGTTTAACACTGCTCGTCAGGCTGACGTCGCGGGAACTCGGTGCGGCCCGGCCCGTCTCCCTCCACAGACGCATTTTGATACAGGGAATTTGAGTGCTAATAATGACATTAGAAGGCGTTGGAGAGAGATCTAATTCAGCATGCCAAAGTGACTTTGCTGTCACCTCCTATTTTCTGTGCGATTGACAGCAGATACTTGGGGTTGAATTTTTATTTCAGGCCAGATTGCCAAGGCGTGAGGCTGTCTGTTAGAAACAGATAAGACCCAAACCAGCATGAAAGCACTTGTTGGAAGTGTCAGTGGTGCTGGGAGTTTGAAAGGGGCACTTCAGTTTTCTGTTTAGGACACGACACAGCAACATATGTTTCAGCAGCAAGACCCCCCTCCCCGCCAACCCCCTGCAGCCCCACAACTCCTCCCCTTGCTTCTGGGGGGATTTCAGAGCAGAGTCTGATTCTCGGGGAGATGAGCTTTTAAAAATAGAGCCTCGCCCTGGCTAGTCTGGCTCCGTGGATTGAGAGCCGACCTGCAAAGCAAGGGTTCGCTGGTTTGATTCCCAGTCAGGGCACATGCCTGGGTTGTGGGCCAGGGCCCCAGTAGGGGGCGTGCGAGAGGCAGCCACACATTGATGTTTCTCTCCCTCTCTTTCTCCCTCCCTTCTCCTCTCTCTAAAAATAAAATAAAATAAAATAAAAAATAAGTAAAATCTTAAAAAAAAATAGCCTATTCTGTCATTTTATTCTCCCCACTGGCCCATATTTCCCAGAATCTTTCAAACAAGTCCAATTCACCAGTATTTTTTTTTTTAAGCACAAAGATCATTAAGCCTCACTTTAAGACTTTCATAATGAAACAAGTGTTGCATAACTGTATTTAAAAGGGGGCTGGAAGTCAATAATCAGAATTTTTAAAAGGGCTCATAAAATTCTTCAGATGTGTTGACTCACTGAATTAAACGGCCACACACAGGTGCGTGTTAGAAGTTACCTTGTGCGCTCTGGCCCTGGGCAGGCTTCAGGTAACAGGTAACGTGCGCTCATCGCCGAGGCGGCAAGCGGCCCCGGCCCCTCCGCCCGGACCTGAGGTCCCCACACGGTCCTTCCTAGTCAGTCCAGCCAACTCACCACTGGGTCAGTAAGAGCTACTGAGGCCCAGGAAATCCTTTGTCGCCGAAGTTGCAATTCCAGCTACTCCCACGAAAGTCAGGAGTGTGTTTCATTCGTGGACCAGATGCTTCCACAGCAAAGTGAAAACATGAGCCCGTTCCCATTCCCAAATGGACGACGTTCTCTCTTTCCTGAGCAGGACGCCCTGCGGCCGGGTCTGCTCTGCGTTTCTAACCCACACCCCCAACTGGAACGTGTTTCTCCCCCACCTTTCTGTGCCCGTTTTCTTTTTTATTAGTATCACTATTTAAACATTTCCTATAGCAGTGAATTAAAACTGGTCATTTTCTTTTTCTCCTCGGGAAGGAGTGATTTAAAAGCCAATCATGCACGTGAAGACAGGATTTGCACGAGCTCCCTCAGCCGTTTGTCGTCCCGGAGGGCTCGGGCTTTGGAAGAGCCGTCTGGGGGAGCCCTAACTTCCCAACCTGAAGCTACTTTGCACAAGGCCACCCGGTTTGCAGTTTGGAACAAAAGCGGCCCCTCCTGGCCTCATTAACGTCAGGAGACTCCCATCCCCCCGTCCATCCCCGGTGTCCCCATCCCTCAGCAGCCTTGCCTCAGGGACAAGCCAGGACTCCCGCAGTGCTTGCAGGAATGGAGGATTTTGCATTTTACAGCATCGTCACCATCACTGCAAGGTGTTTCTGGGAGCAGGTCGGAGCCTGGGAAGAGGCCCGAGCTTTGATCTGCATTCATTCCGTTTGCATAAGGCAAGACCGTGAAGCCACAGCCTCTTTACTTCCAGGCAGACAGCATTTTCCTTACAACTGAAGGCTGCTTTGTAAAAATAATCTCTTTGGGAAGCTCTGTCCCAGTTCCAGGAATGGCACCGTTACTCAGATTTTTTTCAGAAACGTCTCTATTTAAGTTTCCTTTGGAGTCTGTGCAATTTCTAAGAACATGTTCCATTGTTGTTTGAGTGTTCAACTCGTAGTCTATCGTCTTTTGCCATTGTCCGACGATCACACGGGGACCTTTCCTGTTAATTTTCTGGCTATGAGAATTGGCTGCGAGCGACCATTTCTAAACAATGAAGCCTGTCATCGGGGGAAGAAGACGCCATGTCATGGGCGGTGAAAGGAATGAGTGCTGCCTTCAGATGCAGCCGGAAAGGGGAGTCAGAACCACTGACCCTGTGGGGTCGCCGCCAGAGCCAGCGAGCGGTCCCTCCTGGTCCTTTGTGCATCCGAACGGTGGGCGTTTCAGGTGAGCTCCGCACGGGCATCGAACGTGATGGCTGCGCCTTGTTCAAAGAATATTTTCCCTGGTTGATCACTTTTACCTCTGGCCCCTAGGGGGCAGGCCCGGCCATAGGGCGGCCTGGGTGCCCCAGTTTCTCAGTGCCATTGGAAACGTCTCCCACGAGCCCGTTCTTCCCAAGGAGGTGCAGACGAACATGCACACACATGCGTCAAAGACATGCCTGTCATCGACAGATCTCTGATACCTCGAAGCCGACTTCCGTATATTCATGTAGCTGAACCCCAGGTCTTCGATCGCACGTGGGACCCTCCCTGTCACCCCGAGTGCTGTGCTGTGTTGTGGGGGCCCGTGCAGAGGGGCGTGGAGAGCAGCAGTCCGTGGGGTGTCACTGGGGCCCCTTCTGCTCCAGGAGCTCGGTGGGTGCATTTGTGCAGTGACTCACCCTCTCTCACATCCTCCCCGGGCCCTGTTATAAAATGGTAACTTGAAGACAGGACAAGATGCTCTTCTTCCTGGAGAAGAACAAGATGGAGCATCTCATGAGGCAGTGGCTTACGGAACCTCCTCCACACGGCTGTTCCAGCCACTGTGTGGAGGGGAGCAGGACCTTCGTCCAGCTCCCCCCAGGGCCTGGTGGGGCGGGCGGGCGGACTCCCCGTAGGACTGCTTCCCCCCCCAGTGACGGTGCAGACATGGTGTAGATGGTCTGCAGGCATTGGCGAGGCGTCTTGTGACTACAACTGTTTGAAAACCCCTGGGTGGCTTACATGCAGCTGCGCGGGGAGGGGGTCGGCTTCTAGGTCTCCGATTGGACACTGGTGGATGCAGAGGATGAGCCCGGTGGGACCAGGAGTGTGGCTGCAGACAGAGGGCAGGCACCCCCGCTGTCCCTTCTGCACCCCACCCTGGGGCTGCCGCTTAGAAAGTCCTTCGTGTCGAGTGGAGCATCTGATACTTTCACCCCAGCGTTAAATCTACGAGCTGATTCAGCCCCAGAAACACCATCGTCCGCGGAGACGCCGGGAAGGCCTAGCCCTCAAACAACTGCCATTTGTGATTTCGAACCAGCTGGAGTGGTTTCTTCCACGAGCTAATATTTATCTTGCCCTAATATTTACCTTCCCGCAGTGCGTGCTGCATCCCCCCAGCCGCAGTGAACGAGGTGGCAAGATAAACTCACCACCAGAAGGTAAATGTCAGCAGCTTAATGCAAACCGCGGAGGGGCGGCCCGGGTTGGCGGGAGGTGCCGAGGTTCCGGACTTGCAGTAAAACCCAGCTCACACCTTCTCCCAAGTCCAAGTCTGTGTTCAGAGCCGGGACTGCGGTGGATGCGGCGTGAGGGCCTCCGACCTCCGCAGGAAGATGCACGGGGTGCAGAGACGTGAACTCCCAGCACCCACAGACCCCTACAGGCTGAGAGCCTCTCATGGTCTTTGTTTCGCCTGTAATGTGAGTGGGTTTGATGAACCGGGTGACGTCCAAGGTCCCGCCGGGCTCTAAGACTCTGTGGTTCCAGGTTCTTGGGGACCAGGTTGAAGTCCGTCATCCGCCCCATGCTTCGTGCCCCCGTTTCGGTCTAGAGCCCCAGGCGTGATTCGGAAGGTAACTGAGACCTGAAGGGTGTCGCCTACAGGCAAGAAATCCCGGCACGTGTGAGAGGAAAGGACAGACCCGGGAAAGCGGACGGAGAGGCCACTCCTCGTTGAATCTGGGTGCTTTCCCAGGGGAAATGGAAGAGACGGAGTGCTCGGTGGTGCCGGTTGATTAAATTTGTGATGACAAATATCTAGGGCTCTCCTGGGCCTCTCGGGGCTCCGTTTGAAGAGGCTGCGTGGGGCTGAAGTTCCGCAGCGAATAACCCCCCGCCTTGGCCGGGAGGAGGACTATGCCACGGAACTTAAACTCGCAGAGCGCACTTCATGGGAACGTGGAAGAAAAAAAGATCAGAAGCACCAACATTGCTAAGAGGTCGATGGCAAAATGTGATTATTATCACTCTACAGAGGCTTACCAGCGTGCAGCCGAAAAGCCAAGCGTCTTGCCCCAAGTGACACAGACAAGTAGATGGAGCCCCAGAATCATTAACTTCTGGTTTCTGATCTCGTGGACCTGAGGGGAGAGGCTCCAGCTAGGAAGGTCAAAGACATCAGTTTTGTGTCAGGAGACAGTTGGCGACACCGGTCGCTCCTGTCCTTTTGTGCCCTCCCCTAGGAAGCACTTGGTAACTTCAGCCTCAGTTGCGTCCCCCGTCCTGGGAGACCGGAACCTCAGCCCACACACTGTGTCAAAGTCAGGGCCTCTGCGCATCGGGGGCCCTCAGATCTGCGGGCCCGCGGCCGTGGTTTTGAATCAAGATCCCCCTCTGCTCAGTCTGCCTTTGCTCTGCTGGGAAGGCCCCGGGGACTCGGCCTTTCCTTTCGCCTCCCCAGGGTCGGGCTGCCGACCACCCCGTCCCTGA
>PVJD01016517.1:0-20698 GCA_004026545.1 Mormoops blainvillei
ATGGGGTTTTCCCTAGTTATAATATGACACCCTTACCAGATTGGCTTTGAAAACTCTTTTCACACTTTGAAGAGTAGGTAGATATCTAGTTTATCTATTGATCACCTTTTGTCTTGCCTTTTAGATTTAAAGATGTCGCCATGTTTGTACATGGCGTGGAGGGGACTGGAGCCCTGAGATTAAAAGATGGCTGCCAACTCCAGCTACTCTTTTGAACAGAGAATGTATACACTTGGGGTCTACTTTTTATCATGGACTTTGGAAAGGATGACCTACCAGCCTAGCCTGTTGCATGCCAGGTGGATGGCGCACATACCCCAAGAGGCAGAGCAAAAGGAGGGTGCAGACACGTGAGTTATAATTCAGTTTGTTTTGCATCACACCTGCATCCTTTTTTTGTTTTCATGAGCTCATTATCAAACTTTCAGTACAGTATATTTCTTTTTTTTTATTTTATTTTTTATCCTCACCCGAGGATATGTTTATTGATTTATTTTGTATATTTTATTGAGTATGCTATTACAGTTTTCCTGTTCCCACCCCTTTATCCTTTCCACCCTGTACCCCATCCTATCATTCCCACACCTCTTAGTTTATTGATTTTTAAAGAGAGAGAAAGTGAGAGTATGAAGGAGGGAAGAAGACGGAGAGAGACAGAGAGAGAGAGAGAGAGAGAGAGAGATGTGAGAGGGAAACTCGATTAGTTGCCTCCCATGTGTGCCCTGACCAGGACTGAATGTGTAACCGAGGTATGTGCCCTGAGGGGGAATTGAACCCACAAACTTTTGGTGTACAGGATGACATTCCAGCCAACTGAGCCATCTGGCCAAGGCTTAAGTACATTTCTTGACTAAGCTAGTCAAAATTCCTGCCATTTTACAGATGTCTAACTCAAAACATGCTATTGCCCTCCTTTTTTTTTTTTTCCTTGAGAAACCTCTAGTTACCTGTTTTTACGATTTGGTTAGAATACATTTTAATAACATTTATAATGGTATGTTGCTTATTATATTTTTAAATTTGGTTCCTAAAGTGAACGGGGTGTTATTCTTTATACAGGTCATATATACCATGTTATAATTTTAAAATTCTTAATTATTTGGCTAATTCCAAATATGACCACATTCACCCATTCTATCAAGTACTGTTTTTGGCACTGAAAATAAATTAGGACATAGCAAAGGGACTATACACAGAACACTACAGTATGAAGAACCCAGTTTAGAACAAGCATGAGATTATTTTGATAGTAAACGCTTTGACTTAACATGTATTGAACAAAGAGAAGGGAAGAAGGTGGAAATACTCTTTAAGGTGATAAACTTATTTTTCCAATACTGCCAAACTGATACTGTTTTATAAAACTATCATAATATGTGGAATTATCTTGAGTTTAGTCAAATCTATTTTAAATATCTGAACAAATTTTTGTGTGTTCTCATCAGCATTGTCCTTCCTCAACAGTCTACATATTTCTATGTGTATTCAGAAACCATGAAGTTGTGTGTTGCTTGTTTTATTGACATCCTATAGTTTCAGGTAATACGGAGATGAGTAACTGGGGGTGCTTAACTAGATGATGCACCAGTCTCTGTTTGCCAGGCTTACGGGCTGTGTGCGATTTTTGGTGCCGAGTCTAATTACTCTTATAATGGGCTAGATGGCCACATGAATTCAGCAGATTCTTCCAGCTCACGACAGGCCTTTGACAAAGCCACAGCGATATAGAAATGGACTCCTTTTCCGCTGTGAGGGCTGATTGTGATACGTCGCGCAGCGGCCATGTGCAGTCAGCAATGGCCAGGCAGGTCCGAATTCTAATTTTTATTGTTTCTGTTTTTTATTTTTAAAGATTATTTGTTTCTTTTGCAATCTGATCAATTACTTTCCTTAGATCTTGCTAGTTACTGATAATGTGGTGCTGTGGAAAGAGCCCTTAGCCTTGGCTGGGCCCTTCTAACTGTTTGACTTCGTGAGCCACTGACCCTGCTGCGCAATCTGTAAGTCGAAGATAAAATATCCATATCACAGAGCTGTTGGAGGAACTTAGAGAAGTGTAGCTGGTAGGAAATGCTCCATAAAATTGGGATACGATTCCTGACAATACTTTTATTTTCCCAAAAGGCAATTAAAAAAAAAATCAGTTACTTGTGGCTAATAGCATGAAGTCTGGATAAACTGCCTAAGTTTGAATCCTGATTTTTAATTACCAGCCACCTGACTGTCAGTTAGGCATGCGCCCTTCTACGCCTCCCTGCACTCATCTAAAAAATTGGCATAATAACAGCACCACCTCATACAATCGTTGTAAGCATTAAACAAGTTAATACTTATGAAGAACTTGCGAGTGTCTGCCTATAGAAATGCCCTATGCGTTTGTTAAACAAAGGAGCCAACGACTAGATAAGCAAAGGGGCTGCCGGCCTTCCTTCAGCTGACCCAGGGACGTCCAAAGCTCGTAGGCAGATGCTGAAGCATTGGGGAGCTCTGTCTGCGGCAGTAGCTGCTTCTTCCACTACAGCAGTCTCCCAGGAGGGGCCATCCAGAGCCCCGCCTGACGCCAGACGGGTGGAATCTTCTGAGGAAGCGTAATTCCACTGCCTCCGCAAGGACTGCAGCCAAGGGTGTCCTTAGGACTGACTTCCTTCTCCCCACCCCATTCTGCCCCAGGCAATGGATTGCTCTCCTCTGCTCTTCCTCGCTACGTCATCCTCCTTGAGTAATTCTTCAGCACAAAGAAGTTCATTATATTCCGTTTCCCTGGACATATTTCTGTCAAGATACAGCCTGTGTATCCACTTGTAGTACTTCTAGGGAGTGGGCAGTGTGAATGAGGTGGGCGTGGAAGCTGCCTTTAGTGAGTCCATGTTGTTTTTTTTTGAAAAAAAAAAAAAGTTCCCGTATGTTCCTTTCCGGGTCATTCCATCAACTTTTGCTGACCAAGATTTAGTACCTGTTTCCAGCCAATATGCACACAAGTTGACACAGTCAGGTAACCCCGCATAGTATGCGCCACTCCAGAGCTTAAATTATACCATGCTTAACCAGGCTTAGCCTTGGTTTAGTAAATCTTTCATTATAGTTCTTAATTCCACTGAGGTCTAAATTCTACAGTTGCCCAAATCATTTGCTCGTAGAAGAGCAGGATCTTTAAAGCAAATGGCTCTTAGGAATCTTCAGGAGAGCTCTTTGGGTAACCAGACACGAGGTAAAGAGGGAATGTAACCAGACGCAGGTCTGGCTGCCGGCCCCTTCGAAAACCAGTACTCAAAGGCAGGTACCGATGTAAAGGAAAGTGGTTTATTTTCATGTGCTGGCAACCCAGAACATGGGGTATTATTGTCTCAAAGACGATTTCCCTGGGAAGATGGGGGACGCAAGTCACAAAGCCAATTTCCACCTCCACCTTAGTGGAGGCAGAGGCTTTGAAAGAGAGAGAGGGGAATAGAACAAAGAGATCAAGGGAGGGGATTGCAACATTCTTTATGTGCAGGTGAGCATAGCCCATTCCGATAAGGCAAGTGACGGTCCAGTGTTCATCATCCTAGTTTAGTCATCTGAATTCACATCATCCTGGCTTTCCGTCATCCTGGCTCCATGATCGAAGGTCAGCAAATCTCTTGAGGCTGGGACGCCTGAGGGTAAGAGCCTATCTTTTGAAGTTAGTTCCTGGGATTCCTATACAAACATACTGTTTATCTACAAGCCTCATCTTAGTCAGAGTCAGCACTTACAGAAACAATGTCAAAAGAATGGCGGAGTGCGTTACAATTCCCCACTGTTGCAGAAAGACTAAAAGAGTGAGGTGGAAAGGTGGCAATAAATTTGGGTGCCAACAGGAGGATTAAAATTGGGATTTCATAGGGAAATGAGTCTAGTTTATTGTTGCTGAAATTTGTCAAATTCCTCATTAGCTTTTGTCAGAGAACCTTTTAGTAAAGCAATTTTGGAATCAAAATTTTGTTTGGAGACCACTGCATACCAATCAAAAAGAATCACAACTGAGCTGGAGATATTTCTTTTTCTTAAATTGAGATATAATTGACATATAACACTGTGTTAGTTTTAGGTATACAACACAATGATTTGATATTTGTATATATTGCAAAATGATCACTACTGTAAGTCTAGTTAACATCCATTACTGTACGGAGTGGCAAATATTTTTCCTTGTAATGGGACCTTGTAAGATGTCTCTTAGCAATTTTCAAATATACAATAAGATTCTTAACTCTCACCATGCTGTACTTTACTTCCCACGTCTTATTTGTGTTATAACTGTAAGTTTGTACCTATTGACCTGCTCACCATTTTGCCTGCGCCCAACAGCCTACCTCTGGCAACAGCTATCTGTTTTCTATATCTGAGAGCTTGCCTTCCTTTTTTGTTTTTGAGATTCCACTTAGAAGTGAGATCATACTGTAATTGTCTTTCTCTGGCTTACTTCACCTAGCATAATGCCCTCAAGGGCCGTTCATGTTATCACAAATGGAGTTATTCCTTTTGTTTTCAAGATGCTTCTCAAAGAAACCGCTTTGTTTAAATCAAATATTCCTGACCGTGGCCATCAAAGTCTCAGTCATCCTTGCTAAAGTGATGCCATTTACTGAGGGAGGCAGAAGCAGGAGGAGTGCAGGGGGAACATACACTACAAGGAGAAGGTGCGGACTGAGACAGCCACTGGGGAGCTGCCAGCAGTCCGGTGAAAGTGATGTGTACACACTGGATATCTTGGCCCCGCAGCCTGAGTGGCTGTCTCTGCACAGAAACCCAAGAATCTTTACCCTGGAAGGTGGACAGTCCAAGAAAATATGCTCTCTGGATCAGAAACAAACTCTCAAGACAAAAACATGAAGACCTTTAAAGGAACTGATCAGTTTTATTGGTGACTCACAGCAAAGTTGCCAAATGGATACCAGTCCAGTGAGAACCACCTAAACTCGCCTAATCCCGTCTGTGGGGCTGGACTATAGGTTTATAGGGACTCTTGACTTCTGCCTGTCTTCTACCTGTGATTTTTCTTCTTATGATAAATGACACTGGTAGGTGGTACAGCACAAAAATAGCAAAAAGGAATGTTCTGATCCTACCAAGGATGCCACACAAATTGAAACCAGTCAAAAAACCTGGGTTCCAAACTGAGATTAACTAGTAAGGAACTCAACCCGAAGAGGGTGGATGGACTTCAGATCTAGCCCTGACTGACTGCATCAGCAGGCACTCATCAAACTGTCAGCTGCAGGATGTGAGGAACCTCTACACATACTTAGTCAAATACCTCGATCTGCAGCAACAGGCATTACCTGCTGTATCTCTATGGAGCTTCTAGAAAAACCACCGAAGTGAGAGCAAACAGAGTCTGTTCAGAGGTTGCCATGGTAAGGGGGTCGGCCACCCTCATTTGCCTTTGGCAGAGAGTAAATGGCAAGCAGAGGAGTGGGAAAACTTTATGACAGGAAAAAGAGAAGGCTTTAGGTATAGTCTGATTGGAGGTTGTCGGCGCAGGAAGGAATTGGGTATTTTATATGATTGATTGGGGGGGCATGCGTTGGCTTTCTCTCCCTCATCCGGAGTTGGAGGTGAGGTCAATAAGCAGAGAAGTTTGCCCTCATGGGCCAAGCTCTGGACCAGTTCACTGGAGAGGCTGTGGCTTGGCTTCCTGGATGGGTTGCTGCAGAGATTGTGGGTCAGAGTTCTGTCGTCATATATTATCTCTTTGGATATTCAGTCTCTTAGTAATTTTCATATTAAACTTTCTTTTGGTCAGACAGACACACAATGCTAATACAGGCGTGTTCAAAATTAAATGCGTCATTTTAATTAAATTTGCCAACCTCTCTGCATCTGACAAAACTATAAACTCAGGAGTCAATCTCTTCTCTCCCATCTGTTTTACTGACCCTATCTAAATCATCACCAATTTATATCCATTTCACATTTTTTACCTCTTTCCAATCTGTACCTTTACCTCCATTCTGATGTTCAAATGCCTATGCCCCAGATATTCATAATTTCTTCTTGGGCTCATTGCTCCAGCCTTAGTTTTCTTTCTCTTGCAATAAGCTTTTTGAACACACAAATCCCTGTATGACTACAGGTCAAAGTCCAAAATTCTCATCATGACCAGCCAGTCCATTCATACCCCAGACCCTCACCCATTTTCCAGCTTCTCCTCTCCCCATTTTCACTCCTACAACCCTGTTTCATCATGACGAACCAGTTTAGTTGCCCCCTTAAGTCACAATGTCTCTGTCTTCTGTGCCCCGGCATACTGTGCAAACTAACTCGAGCTCTCCTCTCATGCCAGTTCACACTCCTTCCATACTCTTTTTGCCTGGATACATTCCATATTGTCTTGAAGACTGAGCTGAGTTATTACCTTCTCTGTTAAGCAACCCACAATGTCTCCCCGATGAATGAGATCTCTCTCTTCTGGCTTCCATGGCCATATGGACATACATCTACCACAGTACTTATATTTTATGTTTATTTTATCATGGTCCATGTAGCACATTAGCAACTGCACAGCGGAGATTATTTTTAAAGTCCTCCCTCTTTAACTATACTGTCTGGCACATTAGGAGGGCTTACTAGTTTTCGGTGGGAACATAAATGACATAATGAAGTTGTAATTAATTGCTGGATAACCTTTGTGCAAATAAGTGCAGCTTGGCTTACTATCCCCTTTTCATATGACCCATTCTTTGGAGGACAGCCTTCTCTAAAATGGTGGGATAAGCAGGATGCCCAGTTTGATTGCCTCTCTGGCATTTCCACTCAGTGCCCCTCGGAAACTCGTGGTCCCTCCACCCTCCTCCCAGCATCACTGACAACTTGCTAGTCAACGACCATCACACCAGGCAAGAGACCTGGTGACTTACAGATCTTTTCTTCTCCATGGCAGGGCAGAAAAGGGAACCGATTGTCTCATGCCTTATTTCTCCTCCAACCATCTTTCCTCTTTATAATAGAATAGCAGTTTAAGAATGAATAGCTAAAGATCTTGATAATGTTGACTTTCCCAAATGTCCCAATGGGAAAGCTTCCAAGGATGACAGAGCATTTTGGGCAGCCATACCTTCTGCCTCTCCTCAGGTTCTCCCCGCACCCCATACAACCCACCTTCTAGAGAATTCTCTGTGAATCTCTAACCATGGGAAACTCATCTTTTTGCAAATGGCAGGGTCTTGGTCCCTGGATCCACTGCTTCACACCAGCATTTTATTATTTATAAATATTGAGCAGAGGAAGAAGGCTGCCCTAGGTCATTCCAGGTAGGTATTTTTCTTCCCTTCCTCCGTCCCTCCCTCCCTCCCTCCCTCCCTTGCTCCGTCCCTCTCTCTCCTTATTTTTTTATAAGCACAACAGTGTTTTAAGACTTCTGCTCTAATGTCTCTCATGAACACATTTCAGCAGTATATTTGTTTAAAAAGCACAGCTTGGCATTTTATTTCTCAGAATTTACCTTTCATGATGACACTTCTTGGGAATGGACACAGTTAGGTCACATCATTTACCCCAACAAGGTGACTCATAGGTAATTCCATATTTGCATTTCATTCTTTTGATTCCTGATGTCCTTGGCTTTTTCTCCAGGAAGCCACTTTAAAAGGAACTGAGCATCATTGTCAACCTGTCACTGTATTTTTCATATATGCGTCCACTCCCTTAAAATGCAATTAAAGGCTGATTCCTTAGAGGCTGCTCATACAATAAAAGCAAACAAGCAAAAAACCCCACCAAGAGTCCAGTTTAGAGGCTGTGTATCCTTTTCAATATTCCCGCATGTGTGAGAGTAGTAAGCTCATTATCTTTATCTATGGAGTCTATGACTTGTGAGATCTGAGCAGGCACACACATTTCCCAAGGAAAGTTCTCACTTTTTTTTTCTTTTTAAGAAAAGACACAAGTTAATGTCTAGCCCCATCTGGAGAATGGGAACATAGCTGTAAGTAGCAAAGCCTTGCCATTGTGTGCCACGGCCTTTGGTTCCTTCCCTATGCGACAATGGAACTATATGGCCCTTTAATGGAAGTTTCTGTTATCCTCCAAAAGGTTTTCACATTTAGGTAAAGAGAACATTTCTTATTAGAGCAGGCTGAAATTACTTAATTCTCCTATAGGGGGATGTGGTTGGATGAGGAATGAGTCATGCTGGTCGTAATAATTCATCTTGTCCCCTCTGCAAGCTGTTCATGGTCAGAGGCTAGATATCACGGCATTGCAATGTTTTAATAACTTCAGTTGCATTCTGGGAAGGACGTGGTATGGTGGGATCATATTTTTAACTGTTAAAATTTCTTTAAGTATGCTTAGGGTATTCTTTCTCCTACTATTTTCATTTCACTGCCTATGCAGCTGGACTTGTGTGTCATTGTCTGAAAAGCGAAGGCACAGGGCTGAATATAGTAGTTGGATAGAATCCCTGGCATTTTCTCCCGGTAAACTATTCTTATTCAGAACTGAATTTGCAGGACAGGAAAAAAAAAGACTTCTGAGGTTGGAAACAAATGCTTGGACAAGAGAGAAAGGATGGTGGGTCTAGAGATAATAGACCCTTGTCTCTTCTCCCTTTGGGAACTCTGAGAACAGCTCATGGAAATCTGTGCAGAAATCACACGGCAACAGAAGACGCCAACCAACCCTTTGACTGTTCCCTGAGGGGAAACTGAGGAAACTAGGTGCAGTTTCCTTGAGCTCAGCGGGGTGGGGACTCAGAAGCGAAATTACTCTTATTTAAAGAAGCCGCGATGGAGCTTGATGTCCCTGGCATAGAAAGCTAGGGGACTGATTGTGAATGAGACTGCCACTTACTTACTCAGTGACTCCATAACCCCTCCAAACCTCATGTATCTATAACTAGGGACCAAAAACTAACCTTAAAAGAGTACTTTAAGAACGTAAGTAAATCGGTTGTTGTTTTTGTAGGACTAGCAGAGTATCCTTAAATGACATTATTATTATGTCATTACTTCTACTTTTAAGTGACAATTGTGTTTATATATTTTGGTAAAAGACTTGTTTGATCTAATGTGAACCTCTTATTACTATGCTATCATCCTGCCTGAATGCACATTTATAGTCTCTTCAAATTTTTAAAGCGATACATACAGTTTTATTGAGTGAGAAGCTCGTTATTGGAGATAATGTCTCATATTTCTAAAATTGACTGAGGGTTTAAGCCAAGAAAACAAGTAATACTTACCACTTCCTTAAATTGCACAGACTTACTCATACTAAATTCTAATTTATTGCATGTACATTTCAAATACATTTATGAGAAATTTATTAAAAATCATAAAAATGTCAACATAGAATTTTAATTATTGGACTTACTATGTGCTTAAAATACCACAAAATATCAGGATTATCTGAACTGAACAAATTGAAAGCATCTTTAGAAAATCTACCATTACCATTTCTAGTATAAAATCATATGCCCTTATTCCCTCAACAATTTGCTGTTCCATAAACGCTAATGGCTGATGATACAATAGCATTTCGTGAATTTAATTTTCTCCATTTCTCTCCTCTGGGAAGGTACTTAAGCAGTACGCTTTCAATGATTCTGTCTTTGTTTCAGCCCATTCAACTTTCTGTTAAAGATACTTTTGCCTTTAGAGTTGATTCTCTAACCCCTTAGTTCTTAATGATCTAAATCAGAGCTTTCTAACCAGTGAGACATGGCACACCTAAATGGGCACCCAGTGTGCCTGGTGAGGCCTCCTTCAGCCTTCAGCTCGGTAAGTGGGGTCTTAGGGTTTCCAGAGCTCCCCGGTCCTTTTAGCTAAAGCAGGTGCCTTCCTCGACCCACGTGTTCTATCATATGTTATTATTGTATGTGTGTGCCATGAAATGAAGAGTGTAGGAAGATTGGGAAAAAAATAAAAGTCATAATTTAGTTCTAAATAATTAAAAATGTTATTTAACTCTTACGTGTATCTTTTCACATCTTAAAAACGTATGGAAATGTTAGCTACATGATTTCCCCCCTAGATTCAAATACTTGTATTACATTTTCCTAGGAAAAATAAAAAGGCAAAAATTTACCGGTGAGAAGCATGTCCTCTGAGAGTGAAAAATACTAGTAAGAACAAAATAAAATAAAGCCAACTTTCAAAATGTTATGCTACATTTAGAAGCTAACTTTTGTCCTGGCCAGTGTGGCTCAGTTGTTTGGGCTCTTATCACAAAGCGAAAGGTCTCCGGTTCTACTCTGGGTCAGGGCACAGGTCTGGGTTGCGAGTTCGGTCCCTGGTCGGGATGTGTGCGGCAGGTAACCTATTGATATTTCTCCCGCACATCGATGTTTCTGTCTCTCTTTTGCTCCCTCCCTTCCCCTCTCTCTAAAAAATAAATAAACCTTTTTTTTTAAAGCTAACTTTCACATTGCCTTAGTATTTATTATTTTCTTGATAATGTATTCCTAAGATAAGAGTGCTTTCTATTCATTTAAATCTTTTCTCAGTATTAAATACAAGGTGGGGCAAAAGTAAGTATACAGTTGTTTGTATGGAAAAGTACAATAATCGATAAATAATAATTCAATAATAAACTCTGTTTTGTTGACTTGCAACTGTAAACCTACTTTTGCCCCATCCTGCATTTTGGAAAAGTTGCACGGAATATCATAAAATGTTCTCATAATGACATTTAATATACTGAATTCTATTATATCTTACTTTTCTGTTTCTACTTAAAGAGAGTTTTATTACAAATGGAGGAACTAGTAAGACAGAACATAATACTTAGTGGAGGACAAGCATGAGTAAATTGGAAAAGTTTATGAATGTAACTTCTGTAACAAAGACCCAAATACCAGTGGTTGAAATAAGGTAGAGATTGTTTCTCTCACAGAAGAATTCAGGGCAAACAGGATGGCTCTGAGTGTCAGGGATCCAGCCTCCTTTTTTGTGTGTATTGTTCCTGTGTCCTCAAAAAATTATTTCTACTTTATGGTCCAAATGTCTGCTCCAACTCTAGCCACCATATCATTGATCCAACTAGAGAAGGGATTAGAGAATATAACAATCTGTTTTTATCAGTTAAACTTGAAGTTTCACACATAACTTTCTCTTGCATTCTTTTGCTCAGGATTTAGGCACATGGTCACGTCTAACTTCAGGGAAGGGTAGGAGATGCAATACAGCTAAATATTTGATCAGTATGAAAAAGAAAAGGGAGCATAATAAAACAATTATCATATGTAAATATCCATAAATGATCCCATGTGAGACAAAGGACACATTTATTACGGACCTTAATATACTTTGGTTTTCCTGGAAGGTTGGAGAAAACACATGGATGCTACACATGGTGTAGTTATTCTCAAGCTGGGGTATACTTCCAGAAAATAATTGTTTTCCATTCCAAGATACCTTTTTTGCATAATAAAATACAAATATGCCAGTTGTCTTTTCAAGGAATTTACCCTCTGTTAGGAAAAGAGATAAAAATACAAAATTATGTCATTTGTTAGGTGTAATAGTAGAAATATATACAAAGTTTACTGGTGGGATAACAGTGATTAAAATAATTGTGTAGCCCAAAGAAAATTTTATTAAGGATGCAATACTTGGGCTGAACCTGAATGGATAATCATTTGTGAGTTTTCATAAAGTTCTTGGAAAAAGAGTAATTTCATACTTCTTAGCATACTAAGGAATAATTTCTCATCCTTACAGCCAACAGATAAGGCAGTGAGAGCAGGAGGAGGTCCTGCTTGTGCACAGGGTTGCTGAGAGCAGGTGTGAACCTCCAAGGAAGGAGGTGGCCACAGGGGCAGCACCCTCTGCACACAGTTGTCACCTCTCACTCATGGGGTGGTCACTTGCTCTGAATAGTTCTGGGGTCTTCATTATCCTATGTGATTTTCCTACCCTGGAATCTTTATTTTTCTTCCTTCCTTCCTCTTCCCTTTCCTTCCTTCCTCCCTTCCTCCCTCCCTCCCTCTCTCTCTCTCTCTCTTTCTCTTTCTTTCTTTCTTTCTTTCTTTCTTTCTTTCTTTCTTTCTTTCTTTCTTTCTTTCTTTCTTTCTTTCTTTCTCTCTCTCTCTCTTTCTTTCTTTCTCTCTTTCTCTCTTTCTTTCTTCTTTCCTTTCTCTCTCTCTCTCTCTCTCTCTCTCTTTCTTTCTCCCTCTTTCCTAAATAATCCCTTAGTTTAAGCCTCCTTAAATTATTTGATTTGTTTAATCTCTTTTCTACTTCTGACTCAATGGGTATACTGTACAATTATATATTAAAAAAAGGTAAAAAAACACAAAAGCATAAGAGAATAAAAATTATTTTATTCTACATTAGAAAGGCACTGACACAAATAAAAATAACAATCACTAAGGCAGGTAGAATGGATGAAAGCACAATTATAGTGAGATAATTTAATGTAGCATTCTTGGTCAATAACATATCATGTCAGCAAATTTAAAGACATTGAGGATTGGATTATTATAAAAAGTTAAATCAATATAGAGATATATGATTTTGAATTTGTATATTATGTCCAATGATTTGAGCATATAATTTTAAATAATCATGAAACCTTTAAAATTAGACAAATTTTCCAGTTACAGTACAGTTTCTAATTTTAGTTTAACAAATCAAGAACTTAAATGCCAAAAAGTAAAAGTGCAATGATTTTATTGTTATTGTGCAAATACTCCTTAATCATTGCTGCTCAATAGGCAATAGGAGAGGTCAAACTAAAATCACAGATAGTGGTATATAGTCAACAAGAGTTGACAAGGATATCGTTATTCAAAATATATGGCAGTGCTAAAGCAACACACAGAGGTAAATTCACAGTGAAAATATTTTTGATATGTAAGTGGAAAGGATGAAAATAAATAAACTAAGCATTAAAAATGAAGGTGTTGGGAGACCTGGACAGCTATGCAAAAAGAAATGAAACTCAACCACCAGGTTACGACCATACACAAAAATAAACTAAGGGTGGATAAAAGGCTTAAATATAAGTCATGACATCATAAAAGTCCTAGAGGAGAACATAGGCAGGAAAATCTCAACTATTCCACGCAACAACATTTTCACTGATATTTCCCCTAGAACAAGGGATATAAAGGAAAGAATAAACAAATGGGACTACGTCAAATTAAAAAGCTTGTGCATGGCTAAAGAAAACATTAGCAAAAGGAAAAGGGAACCAACTGTGTGGGAAAATATATTTGCCAATGATACCTCGGACAAGGGTTTGAGCTCCAAAATACATGAAGAACACACACGACTCCACTCCAGGAAGACAGACAATCCAATTAAAAAATGGACAAAGGACCTGAACAGACACTTCTCCAAGGAGGACATACACAGGGCCCAGAGACATATGAAAGGATGCTCAGCATCACTAGCCATCAGAGAGATGCAAATTAAAACCACAATGAGATACCACTTCACACCAGTCAGAATGGCCATCAGGAACAAATCAACAAACAACTAGGATGTGGAGAAAAGGGAACCCTAGTGCATTGTTGGTGGGAATGCAGAGTGGTGCAGCCACTGTGGAAAACAGTATGGAATTTCCTCAGAAAACTAAAAATGGAACTGCCTTTTGACCTGGCAATTCCACTGCTGGGATTACACCCTGAGAATCCTGAAACACCAATTCAAAAGAACCTATGCCCCCAATGTTCATAGCAGTGCTATTTAGTATAGGCAAGTGCTGGAAACAGCCTCGGTGCCCATCAGCAAATGAGTGGATCAAAAAACTGTGGTACATTTACACAATGGAATGCTATGCAAAAGAAGGAGGAAACGACTTCCTTTCCCAACAGCATGGATGGAACTGGAGAGCATTATGTCAAGTGAAATAAGCCAGGTGTTGAAAAACAAATAACATATGATCTCACGTATAAGTGGAAACTAATCAACAAAACAAACAAGTGAGCAAATAGGACTAGAGAAATGGAAATAAAGAATAAACTGACAGTAACCAGAAGCGAGGAGAGAGGCGGATATGGGGCGAAGAAGGGGAAGGGTCGAGTCAAGGAACATGTATAAAGAAGGCATGGACAAAGACAATGTGGGGAATGGGGGAGGACTGAGGGGGAGAGGTGGGGGTGTGTAGGGTAAAGGAGAGTAATGGGGGGAAAATGGGGACAACTTTAATTGAACAACAATAAAAAAAATTTCTCACCTAAACAACAATAACAGCAACAACAAACTCTGGAGAATCAAGAAAAATATTTTAAAAACAATGTAAGAGAAATATAAAGAAAAAATAAGTAAATAAAAAATGTATATTAAATGATGAATAATTCCAAGAGTTGATTTTCCATAAATGTATGAAATATTAAGTAACATAGTATTTTCTGGTGAAGATAATTAACTTAGAAAGTACAGAAATATATTTGAAAGAAGTACAAATATAACAAATAAAAATCAAAACTTTTTTGGAGTTCAGTTTTAATATTGTTTTTAAAAACGTGTTATCTTATGATCAGTAAAAAGTGTTTTAAAAATAAATTTTAAATGAAGAGAAGAGCCTAATTTAATTCTAGGAAAAATATGTTACCAAAATTGATTTAAGAGGAAAACCACAATTTAGAAAAAAAGACAGGCAAAGTCTCTAAATTATAATCTCTAAACAATTTCTATATTCTTTCTGGTTTAAAAAAGTTCATTAAGTTCCTTCAAAACACTTAACTGCTTTAAGAAGAAATAAAGACAAGAGTATTAAATACTCTTACAAAATAAAAGACAATTAAAACACCACACATTAAATTGTTCATTCCTACCTATGCTAGAAAATTCGAGACCCTGGATGCACTAGGTTATTTATATGTAGAAAGAGAAAGCTCATTTCCAAAAATTATATTGGTAATTGTGTTTACGATGATGTAATGCACAGAATAATCTCCATCAAATTACTACATCCTTTGACTTCTGCTTCCGGTCGTGATGGAATAACAAAGGACAGGTTTATCTTTCCATAAGGAAGAGGATCCAAGGCGGATCCTACCCGTATTGCTGGATTGAGGAGGCAAAGTTTGGATCTTAGGGAGGGTGAGGTAACCAGAATCTTGAGTGCAGACATCCAGAGATAAGGCAGATATTGATATTTAAGGAAAAAAATAACTCCAAACATATTCCAACCCTTCCAGGTACTTGAAAAGTATCAAATAGTCCTAGCTCATTTGATGAGGTCAGCATAACTTGGAGAACAAAATCTCGCAGGAACATTACTGACTCACGTTTGTTACAATTATTTGAGTCATGAACACTGATGCAACAATTTTCACTAAAATACTAACAAACTGAAGCCAGCAGCATATGATTCTGTATCATTTCATTTTCAGGAATAAAAAGCTATTCAATATTGAACATTCTCTACGCTATATCCTATGAACAAAATTATGGAGAAAAATATCACAGCTGCTCAAATAGCTGCAGAAAAAGTTTTGATAAAATTAAACATTTATTTGTGAAAAGCTTTTATAATATTAAGAATAGAAGAGGATTTCTTTCACATAATAGAGGGTATCCAAAGAAACTCAAGTCCCTAAAACCAACCCCGTAGTTAATGGTAAATGTTGACAGCTTTCCTTTTGGGAGTAAAACAAGGCAAACACGTTTGTTAGTATCACTTATCTTCAATATTTTACTAGAGGATGAGGAGGAAAATACTGTTAAATAGAAGAGAAAATGCTCTAAAAGGGATAATTAGGACCAAATTAAGTAAAACTTCCATTCCTTAAAATAGTCCTTTAAGAAAGTCCTTTGAACCAAATAATGGAAGATACTTGCAACCCATATACGTGGCCCAGAATTCATAAATAATTTATAAAAACCAATAAGAAAAAATGTCTACCTAGTAGAAAAAGGGTCAATGATATAGGGTAGACAGTTTATAAAAGAGAATATCCACATATGCAATAATTATACATCAGAAATCATAGCACTGCTTTTATGAATAGTCATTGGGAAATGTAAAATAAAATCACAGTATTCCATTAGACACTGTCAGAATGGCTAAAGTTTTAAAAGCCTGAAAATGTCAAGCATTAGCCAGGGTCTGGAACCGTAAGAGCTTCCGTACAGCGTTGGTAGAAGTGTAAACTGGTGTGAGCATTTGGAAAAGCAGTATGACGTTAATTAAGTTAAAGGTGTGCATATTTTATTACCCATAAATTCGATACTTAGGAAGTTCTCCAGCAGAAATGTATGCACAGTAGGCCTAGAAGACACATAAATGCGTTTTCGTAATAACATTATTCATAATAGCCCCAAACTGGAAATAATTTAAATGTCTATCATGGATTAGGCAAATGCATCATGATTTATAATTACAATGAAATTCTAGTCAGGAAAATAAATGAACATAAACTATAGACAATTACACGGGATAAAATAGGTTTATAGTATAAATACATTTTTAAAAGAATCCAGATACAAAATATAGTTTCTATATGATTCTATTTATATAAAGTCCAAAAATAGGTTAAATAAACCTTTGTGATTAGGGATGCATCCATACAAGTGTATAAAAAGGGAAGAAAAGGAATGTTATCCAGAGGTGTCCAAACTTTTGGAGTCTCTGGGCCACACTGGAGGAATAAGAGTTGCCTTTGGCCACACATTAGATACATTGCAACACCTAATCACACACACAATACTCATAATGTTTGTTTTTTTAAAAAGATTTTGTTTATTATTTTTAGAGAAATTTATTTATATTTTAGAGAGGGGAAGGGAGGGAGAGAGAGAGGGAGAGAAACATCAACACGTCGTTGCTTCTCACATGCCCCCTACTGGGGATCTGCTTGTAACCCAAGCATGTACCTGGGCTGGGAATGGAACCGGCGACCCTTTGGTTCACAGGATGACACTCAACCCACTGAGCCACAGCAGCCAGGGCAAATTTCATCGTGTTTTAAGTAAATTTATGATTTTGTGTTGGGCCGCATTCATAGCCATCCTGGGGCTCACGTGGCCCATAGGCTGCGGTTGGACACCCCTGCAACACATCGTGGGAGAGAGTGCGCGCTGGGGCCTTCTGTAAGTTGCCGACCACGTTCTGCTTCTTCACCAGTTTACACAGGGCTTTACTTTATAATAACTCATTAACCAAAGCGTACTTTATGCCCTTTTTTGTACATATGTTACAATACGCAGTAGAAAAGTTTAGAAAAATAAAACTGACGCAATTTCTCGTCATGAAACTTAAATGAGGAATTCTGAATTTATACAAAGTGAAAATAATTTTCTTCTTCCCCTTTGTTTGAAAATTCTCTTTATCATAATAGTGTCGAGTTTTTATACAAACACCTGTCTTTGCTCCTCCCTAGTTTTACAAATATCAGAAATTGAAGTTTTACAAGAGCTTTTGTACTGCTCTGTGGTTTAAGTTTTACGAGTAATTTTGTACGGCTGCTTTGTCTTCCAGGAGGTTTGTAATAAGTGAACATAAATGAACTTAACCAGACATGGCTCGCAAAACGCTCAGTTTTCTGGCTTTTGTTCCATAAAACCTTCAGCTATTGAGGGAGTTTTGCTAGTGTTTCCAGTGGAGACAGTGCCTTTGTAAAGAAGCTAGAGCACGGGGTGAGGCTCCTACTGTCCCGCCGTGATTTACTATTTGCGCCATTTTTTTTTTTCCAAAGCGCAAGAGATTTTGAGCCCCAAGAATGATAGAGACTTTACTTCTGGTCACTGCAATGGGCATGGGCTCAGACTTCAGTTTATGGAATTTAAACATGATAATTTCTGTGGATTTGGTGAAGGGCTCAAGGAGATATTTCTAAAGTATGCTTTAATTTTTAACTTTGGTGGTGATTACTTGAATGCTTGCTACATGAAATTTCATCCGTCCATGTGCACTGTACCCTGTTTCTCCTCATTTTAGCCTGTGGTCTCTTGAAAATTAAGTCTAATTCCAAGAATTAAATGTTGACGCTTTATTTTTGAGGTGCAATTCTAGGCAATGAGAGCGAGAGCAAAGGGGAATGAGGCAGGGGGGCTAGATAGGTACAGTGTAAGGTGATGTAGTGTCTTGGTGGCTTGGCTTCATAATGTACTTAACTGCAA
Organism: Mormoops blainvillei; assembly: GCA_004026545.1. Lineage (NCBI taxonomy): Eukaryota > Metazoa > Chordata > Mammalia > Chiroptera > Mormoopidae > Mormoops > Mormoops blainvillei. The sequence goes on from PVJD01016517.1 coordinate 18,036, forward strand.
AAGATATAGCTGACTGTGGAGGTGTGCCTGCTACGCATTACAGGATATTTTTAGAGAAAGTCCACAGAGAAACTGTGCCTTGGGATAGAATATTGAGGGGGAAAGACAGAGAAGGAGTTGGTTTGGGATTTTTTGGAGAGCCAGATTCTCCTGATCTGTGGTCAATCTTGCGATTGTGATAGACTGTGGTTGGACTTGGCAAACAGGGGGAAATGGCCACTGTGACGTGACAGAGGAAGGTTCAGGAGACAGGAGAGGCAGAGAGGACACTATGGAGGTTTTTATAATGTATTTGACAAAAAATATATTTTTAAGTAAAAAGTAAAGTAATACATACTTTGTATATACTTTATCTCATCCATAAAAACTCACTTGAAATAAATTTACCGTCTCTAGTATTCATCACTTTAAAATGTGTCTTTGCAGGCTGATAAAAGAATTTCATCTTCTTGATTTCTATGCTAAGAGAAGTACATTTTTATGTCTGAGATACAAAACAAATCAATTTGTAGCTTCATGTTGGTAGAGACAGAAAATCTTCCATAATCATCTCTTTGTGATAGTGTCGTAAAATTTATGCTTTGTTTCAAAGGGACTGTATTATTTATTACTATTGCTATCTAAACTGTTTTTGATATATTAAATGGAAATTTTCGTTCATATTGCAAGTTACTTATTTTCAAATACTGCGCTTTAATACTGTGGTTCAGAGATGTTTGTGGGAATAATTTCCTTATTTGCCATGATGTTAGTTTTATTTTTTTGTTCATGGAGAAAATAGATAATGTCAAAAACTCTTCTTTGAACTTAATGGTGATCATACACAAATTTATCATTTTATAAATTCTATCTCTAGCCACAGACTTTTGAAAAGGAACAGAATATAACAAACCCTCAACTCTCTTGATCTTTATTACCGCTCACTTGAGAAAATAAAGCACTGGTTAAATCCAACTCTGCATACTCTGCTTCCAGACTGTAACTGGGCAAACAAAAAACAAACAACGAAACAAAATAAAATGTGCTCACTGATATCACTTTAAATTTATGATCACTCAACTAAGAATGCACTTCTTCATGCAGTGCATTGATCACAATTGAGCTTCCTGGTCGATTTTCTTTATCACTTCCTTTATTTTCTCCCTTCTCTTAACACCTGCAACGTGTGTTCCAATCCTCATTATCAGATGATAACTTGTTTTCCTTCTTCATTGAAAAAATGGAGGCAATCAGAAAAAAAAAAAAGTCAACAGCTCCAACCACATCTACCCAGGTATTTGTGGCTGAGTTTATGGGGACGGCATGGTCTCCTGGTGACCATGAATAAATACTTCAAGCCCTTCACTGAGTTTAACTTCCATAGTGTGGCCTCTGCCCTATCCTCCCTCTCTCACTCGAGGATAAGACTCCAGCAAGTCTCTCATCTCTCTGCTGCATCGTCATTTTTCCCTTGATTCCTTTTATCGGCATGCAAGTATGATTTTATTTTAATGCAAATATATGTAGGTACCACTTCTTTAAAGCAAATATTTTTAATTTTGTACATAATATTCCAGAAGAACATATTGGCTAATGAATATATTCTATCTCAAAAGAAGACACATGAGAGAAGTGACATGCACGTGGCAGCCTCACTCAATACGGGTGTAAAAGCCTAAACAAAATGTAAACAAACCAAATGCAGAAAAGCATAGGAAAAGATATTTTACAAGTTGTGTTTATTTTCTAACAAAAGGATGGTTTTCCATTGTGTAATGTATTAGTGTAATTTACATTAAAATGGAACACATAGAATAAATATCATTAGATGCAAAGAAAGCATTTGATAAAACTTAATATTTATTCATGAAAAAGAATTCTTAGAAAATAAATGACAAAATAAATACAAAACTACAACAAATACCATATTTTATTACATGTATGTGTGTGTGATAGCAAAATATCTGTGAACTTTTACACTAAGGTGCAGAGTATGTGTGAAATTCTGTGTGGTAAAAGTACAGGGTGTTTATGTATTATGTAATCTGAATTTTTTTTTACAGTGATGACATAATATATACATGGTGCCTTTGTAATTAAGCTTTGAAATATTTTGTGAGATAAATATAATTTTAATAAATATGCTAAAGGGACTTCAGTGGCAGCATGTTTATACTGCATAAATTAGGACTCATTTAAATCAAATACGTAGGCTCCGGCGAATGTGACATCCTCTATGCATTTCCTCATTTCTAATTGTGTGTGTGCTGACACTCGATTGTCTCAGTCATTGTCACATATTAGGATCACATATTGGCTATCACTGGAATATAGTGCAGTAGAGAAAGTAATAAGCATCATTGTTTACAATTACTACCAAAATTATAATGTTACTAAGATTTCTCTAGAGAACGTATTTAGTCAGGCATTTAAATAATTAAATTCAAACAGCACTGTAAATTGTTTTTATGTAAATCACCTAACAACAAATGCTATTTTTTCATAAAGTAATTAGGAAGAAATTGTGACATGTCTAACTTGTCATGATTCTTCAGAATATATTTGCTAAAATGTTGCTCTTTGAAAATCACAAGGCAACCCCATATTTACAATGTTCGAATTATACATTCCTACAATTTTACTACAAATTACTCTTCTCCTTTAAGCTATTTATTTTCTATAAT